>JAWQEG010002767.1:62500-77500 GCA_033782935.1 Petrolisthes cinctipes
CAAGCTCGTAATGTCCTGTATTTTAAAACACAATTATCATATTTTTCTTTAAAGTTATGTATGTTTTTGACACACACCACTTCTTCTGGTGTGTATGTGTGTGTGTGTGTATGTATGTATGTTTTGTGTGTGTATGTGTGTATGTATGTATGTTTTTGACACACACCACTTCTTCTGATAATTTGTTCCATTCGTCTATTACTCTATTTGGAAAGCTATATTTCTGTACATTTTTGTATCCTTTATTTAATTAAATTCTTACTGTGTCCTCTCATTGTATGTATTCCTTGTTGACACAAGTTTTCTATATCTATCTTTTCTTTTTCTGTGACACATTTGTAAACCATAATCATATCTCCTCTCTTTCGTCTTTCTTCTAGTTTAGGTAATTTTAGTTTCTTTCGTCTTTCTTCATAGCTTAGTTCTCTTATCTTAGACTTGGTAGCCATCTTGTTGCTGCTCTTTGTACTTTTTCTAATTTAGTGATATGTTTCTTTAAATATGTGTGTGTGACCGGAGAGAGAATGTGTGTGTGTGTGTTTGGAGGCTTCTAATTCCTTCTGACTCTGCCACGAAACAAGCTTCTTCCATATAGGTGGAGTTTCATGGCAATATTTGAAGGACTCATTTACCTTCAATTATCTGACTACATCACAGGGTCCCTTAAGGAGGTAATTCACTTTTATTACATTAAATATTACATTACTTAACTTTAAATATTATTGTAGTAGGTTATTTCTTATTTATTCTTTTTTGTTACATTGGAGTGCCTTGATTCCTCCAAAGTATGTCAGGAAACAGAACCAGAAGACCAAAAATAATGGTGTCCTGTTGCTTGAAATAGTTTGGAGGATTCAGTTACTCCAGATTTACATTAGGAGCATCTTGATTCCTCCAATGTATGCCAGGAAACAGGACCAGAAGAACAAAAATAATCTGTTGTTGCTTGGAAAAATAGTTTGGAGGAATCAGTTGCTCCAGATTTACCAAAAACACATAATAATTTCCCCCTTGACTGTCCCACTTGTCAATGACCTTCCTTCTTCCTCCTCGGGTGCCATATGACCTTGGCTGTTATGTTGCCTAATATTAATCAATATTTACAGGTCACACCACCAAGATGGAGGACATATGAATATTTACAAGAGATCTACTGTAAGAAACACAAGTGATGTGATGCAGTACTTGGTGTGGGGTTCAGGAATAGGGGGACAGGCTTGGGGGGGGGTTTAAGGGGGTGCGGGAGTAGGGGACAGGCTTAAGAGGGGGGGTTAGTTGGGTTTGGGAAAGCCTGTCCCCTATTCCTGCACCCCTCTAACCCCCCCCAAGCCTGTTCCTCTACTCCCGCAACCCCCAAAAACCCCCCCAAGCCTGTCTCCCTATTCCCGCACCCCCTAACCCCCCCCCAAGCCTGTTCCTCTACTCCCGCACCCCCCAAACCCCCCCCAGCACCCCAGACCAACACCCTACACCCAACACCCCAGGCCAACACCACCACACAAGGCACCAAGGCTCGGCTATAAGGCCAAGCAGGGTATATATATATATATATGTCTGTCAAGTGAGTATATTATATATATTTTGTATTTTAATGTTTTTTTTTTCCAGTATAAGTACTGTACTGTCGGCCACAATAATTCATACACACACTGTTGTGGTTTTTAAGGATTTACAACATATAGAAAATGTCACACTATGTAATTGTAATACAATATTATTATTATTATTTTTGTCAGGTTTGTTATTTTGAAATGTCAGTATATACAGTAATTGTAATACAACATTATTATTATTATTATTAGGTTTGTTATTTTGAAATGTCAGAATATACAGTAATTGTAATACAATATTATTATTATTATTAGTTTTGTTATTTTGAAATGTCAGTTTGTACAGTAATTGTAATACAACATTATTATTATTATTAGTTTTGTTATTTTGAAATGTCAGTTTGTACAGTAATTGTAATACAACATTATTATTATTATTAGTTTTGTTATTTTGAAATGTCACTTTGTACAGTAATTGTAATACAACATTATTATTATTATTAGTTTTGTTATTTTGAAATGTCAGTTTGTACAGTAATTGTTGTTGTTGTTGAAGTTCCTCAAGGTGTCTGGCCGAGCAGCCCCTAGCTCCTGAGGAAGGTCATGGCCTGAACTGGGCTTTCCCACAGTGCCCTCAGAGAGTGTATGTTGTGTTGTTGGCAAGTGTGGTTGTGTGCGTTGCAGTCTTCAATAATGTGTTTAATAGAATGAAGTGTTGTGTTACATCCTGGACAGGTATCTACAATGGTTCCATCCAGCCTCTTCTTATATGTCTCCCAAGGAAGGAAGCTATGGGGGCCAAACCATCACAACATCCCCCCGCCCTATTTTGGGGCACGAGAACCTGGGAACGGCTTCGATCACCCAGGCAATACCATCCTGACATAGTTTGGAAGAGTGTGTGGTGAGTGGGTAGTGGGTGTGTAGTAGATGGGTGGTGAGTGTAGTGGGTGTGTAGTGAGTGGGTAGTGGGTGTGTAGTAGATGGGTGGTGAGTGGGTAGTGGATGAGTGGTGAGTGTAGTGGGTGTGTAGTGAGTGGGTAGTCCTTCAATTTACCACCAAGAGAATCTCATCTTAGTCTATATAATTATAATTGGACTCTGTATATTATTTACCACAACACTATAGTCAAACCAGAATATACTGAGCCTTCGGGTAGGGTCGAGGATTAAGAGCAGTGTTGCCAAATCATCACCAAAACATACCCACATGGTATCCAACATTCTCTGTGATAAATTTAATGGGGTTGCCTTCGCTGTACGAGCAACTGACTGAGAGGGATCTAATAGGGGTCCTCTATTGGCCTTCTCATGGAGGAAATATCTATTTACATTATAAATAATTTCCTTGGCTTAGCTGTGGAGAACACCGACGCACTTGGGAGATGTGTGGTCCATAGTGGTTGGTGTGAGAATGACCAGGTGACTGACATGAGTACACACATCCTTGACCCACCATTAACCCTTTGTCACAGGAGATGTGGCAATATGTACACAATAGCATGTCACATGTTGTATAGAGTTGTTGTAAATATACTTACAATGAACCTAACTCATCATTATAAATACTTCTTTTTAACATTGTATTATATATTGAATACTTACACCTACTACAAATTGGCTTATGCATTAAAATTTTAACGATGTGGGTTTGTTTTGGTGATGATTTGGCAATGCCGCTCTTAATCCGGACCCCACCCTAGGGCTCAGTATATTCTGGTTTGACTATAGTAATATTGATGTGATTTGTTTGTTTCCTGACATAGTTTGGAGGAGTGGGTAGTGAATGGGTAGTGTAGTGGGTGGGTAGTGTAGTGAGTAGTGGGTAGTGGGTAGTGTAGTGAGTGGGTGGTCCTCCAATTTCCCACCAAGAGAATATCATCTTAAGGGGTAAGTTTTGTGTTGGTAAATCTGGAGCAACTGAATCCTCCAAACTATTCCAAGCAACAACAGAACACCATTATTTTTGCTATTCTGGTCCTATTTCCTGGCATTATTATTATTATTATTATTATTATCATTATCATTATTATTGTTATTATCATTATTATTATTATTATTATTATTATTATTATTATCATTATCATTATTATTGTTATTATCATTATTATTATTATTATTATTATTATTATTATTATTATTATTTTTGTTATTCTGGTCCTGTTTCCTGGCATACTTTGGAGGAATCAAGGCACTCCAATGTACCAAAAAAGAATTATCACCTTAATGTTTATAATAAATAAATGGGTGAATTTCATTGGACTGTGTATATTATTTATTTATCACTATAGAAAGGAATCATCATTATTATATGCCTTTGTACTAAGTAAACTGGTTTGTTGTATTGTGTACTGGGGGTTTTGGGTTGGATGTTCCTTGGCATGTGTGGGTGTGTGTTTTGACATGTGTGTGTGGGTGTGTTTTGGCATGTGTGTGTGGGTGTGTTTTGGCATGTGTGTGTGGGTGTGTTTTGGCATGTGTGTGTGGGTGTGTTTTGGCATGTGTGTGGGTGTGTTTTGGCATGTGTGGGTGTGTGTTTTGGCATGTGTGTGGGTGTGTTTTGGTCTGTATCGTCCTCTAGTCTCTAAATTGTGTGTGTGTGTGTGTGTCTTTTGGCATGTGGGTGTGTGTGTTTTGGCATGTGGGTGTGGGTGTGTGTGTTTTGGCATGTGTGTGTGGGTGTGTGTGTTTTGGCATGTGTGTGTGGGTGTGTGTTTTGGCATATGGGTGTGGGTGTGTGTGTTTTGGCGTGGGTGTGGGTGTGTGTGTGTGTGTTTTGGCATGTGTGGGTGTGTGTGTTTTACCATGTGTGGGTGTGGGTTTTGGCATGTGTGTGTGTGGGTGTTTTACCACATAGTGTAGTGGATGGTGTGGGTTTGTATGCCTCTCGTGTCAAGATGTTGCTGGCCAAAGGTAAGTAAGTATTATTATTATATATATATATATATATATATATATATATATATATATATATATATATATATATATATATATATATATACTGCTTTACACACATAGGGTCCATTCCACAGTGGTTGGTATTGGTTTGTAAGCACGCAAACGAAAGAATATTAGCCGTGTTAATGACTCCTGGGTGAATTATTTAATGAATTTGGTGAGTATCCATATTCGCAAAATCTATACAACAGTTAGATGATAATGATCACTGAATAGTTTACTCACCAAATTCATTAAATAATTCACCCAGAAGTCATTAACACGGCTAACATTCTTTCGTTTGCGTGCTTACAAACCACAACGAATGGCTCTGAGTACACAATTCAAGGCAAAATTAGTTGGGAAAGAGAATGAAACTATTTCAAAGATTATCCCATGGTTGGGTTTATGGATATAAGCCAAGCGTTATTGTCCTTCCAACCACCACCACCACCACCCAGCAGTAAGCAGTGTTGACAACGTAGCCAGCAGTCTGTACATGTTGTACATACATATACATTACATACACCAGGCTGCACATACATACATATATATACCAGGCTGCACATACATAAATACATATACAGTACATACATAGGCTATACCAGACTAAACACTTCACCAAAATGTTAATACCGAGAATATATAGCCACTTTTGGCGGATTTTTTTGGGACTGGGCTATAGCCAGCAGAATGGCAATGGGATAGCCGTACTCAGTCAGTGTTGTAAATGTTTGGCGTGATGGCTGACAGTGTTGCAAATATGTTCTCGCTTTCCATTTGATGCACCTCTGCCTTGGGTTTTGGGGATTTTAATGTGTGCGGGAGTAGGGGGCAGGCTTGAGGGAGGGGGGGGTTTAGGGGGGTGCGGGAGTAGGGGGACATTTAATAATAATAGTAATAATAATAATAACTGTCCGCCCCAACCCAGGACTGACTGACCTCGCTCTCTGGCCAAAAGTTACATGTCTTTTCTTCACATGATATCTTTGTACCCAGGAGTCATAGAGAGCTGGGGTTGGTCTCATTCGAAAGAGGAAGAGTTGCTGCTTAGAACAAAACTAAATTTAAGTTTCTAGGCATTGTAGTTTAGACGTAGGGAGTAAGTGAAATAGAGCGATTTTTGGAGACCTGGCGGGAGTATGTGTGTGTGTGTGTACGGTAGGGGAGGTGCTGGAGTAGAGGGACAGTCTAGGGGGGGGTTAGGGGGGTGCGGCAGTAGGGGACAGGCTGGGGGGGGGTTAGGGGGGTGCGGCAGTAGGAGGACAGACTTGGGGGGGGTTAGGGGGGTGCGTGTATAGGGGACAGGCTTTCTACCCACCCCAAGCCTGTACCCCTATTCCCGCACCCCCCTAAACCCCTCCAAGCCTGTCCCCTACTCCCGCACCCCCCTAACCCCCCCCCAGGCCTGTCCCCTACTCCCGCACCCCCCTAACCCCACCCCAAGCCTGTCTTCCTACTCCCGCACCCCCCTAGTCCCCCCCCAATCCTGTCCCCTACTCCCGCACCCCCTTAACTGTTAACTGCAGTGATGCCAACTCAAATTTTTGTAATCCGCTAGACTAGTCAAGAAAATCCGTTAGGAAAGGCTCTTACAATTTTCCGCTAGATTGGCCTTTCAAATCCTCTTGTAAAATCCTCTTGTAAAATCGCTTGTAAATTTCAATATTTTTCCCGCTAGATAATTTTCAAATCCGCTAGATCTAGCCGAAAATTGGTCAAAATGGCATTACTGTTTGCAGGAGCCAACGAATAGAGAGAGAGAGAGAGAGAGAGAATGAGTGTCCGTGTGTGTGAGAGAGAGAGAGAGAGAGAGTGTGTGTCTGACTCAAGTACCCCGTTATAAATTGCCCCTGTCTCCCTTTTCCTTCGTCCTGTGGTCAATTTAAGGCTTGCTTCGTCCTTCAATTCCTTTTTCCTTCATCCTGTGGTCAATTTCAGGCTTCCTCCGTCCTCCAACTTAATTTTAAAAGGTGTAAAACATTATAACGAGGCTCGAGTCGGCGGTTGACTGAACAGAAAACGAAGGATTTAAATATATTGGGTTTTAAAATAGTCCATCATTAAAAATATATTAAATTTTAAAATAGTCGGTCATTAAAAGTCATAGAAAATGGAAAGGTTTTTGATTAGAGAATGGGAAGGCGTTAGAAATGTTAGAAAAAAAGAATATACCTCACGGTCCGATTCTGCTAACTAGATTGACGTGGGCTTAAATATTGACACTAAAACATTACGAATTCGTTATTTTTTCACTATAGCAGCTTTGCGTAAAAATTTACCTAGGGTAACAAATTAAAATGATTTGCGTACGAATAGTAGTTAGTGAATAATTTAAATAAATGTATATACGAAGGTCAGTAGGAGATGATTCGGACAAAACCTAACTAACCTAACTTATTATTACCAACTCAAAATCAAAATGTATTAGTACGTGATGTGGCTAATTAGAATGGAAAATATCTAAATAAATAACCAATCAACAGCAGCTCTTAGTATCTGAGAAATTGTATTTTAGTAAATAGTCGTTAATTTAAGACAAACCCGACGAATTAACATCGTAGTTTTTATATTAAAATGGAAAAACTGATGTTAGATCATAGGGTTCATTGCCAACAGGATCTGGCAACTTAGAAGATTCGTTACGTAAGGTTACGCATGTATGGCGCCATTTTAACGCGGTTTGACACAGGTGAGTGGTTGTCAATTATCGACTCAGTAATCATTAATTACAGCCTTAGGTAAGTTCATTCTAATTTTTATGTGTAGATAATAGATTAATTTAGCCACGTGACCCACCGTGGGGAGTGATAGATAAGAAATAGAAGAGAAAAATAATATATAAAAACAGCATTTGCCCGCTCGTTTTAAATATGGCGTCGGTGTCTGGGAACCTTGCGTATTATCGTAATTATTTAAATATTGGAAGCTTAGGTAAGTCCATGTAGCTATGAGATATAGTTTATAAATATATCTATCGGTATATCACACTGTGGGAAGCGAGGGAATAATAATATAGATGATAAATTCGATAAATAATAATAAAATAAATGTCGTCATCTGATTGCCAGTCGGAAAAACGTTGGAGAGTTGCCATGCGTACGATAATTCAGTGTTGTATTGGTAGTAGTAGTAATATCGGTGGATAGTGGTAATAGTGGTGGTGGTAGTAGTAGTAGTAGTATTGGTAATAGTAATAGTAGTAATATTGGTGGTGGTAGTAGTGGTAATATTGGTCCTGGTAGTAGTAGTAGTAATATTGGTAGTAGTAGTAGTAGTAGTAGTGGTTATGGTAATAGTAGTAGTAATATTGGTAGTAGTAATATTGGTGGTAGTAGTAGTGGTAATATTGGTTGTAGTAGTATTAGTAGTAATATTGGTAATAGTAGTAGTACAATAATAGTACCATAATTGATTAATACAGCTTACAATAATCTTGAACTACGATAATTTAGACAATAGTGTACGATACTTTGTTTAGGTGAAGCAGTGCAACCCTGCCTGTCTCCACCATTACCAGTGTTCTCATTCTTAAGGTAATTACCCAAGAGTATCGTAATTTTGGGCTATTTAAGGTAATATTCTGACCATCTAAGGAAAATACGCATTCAACCCATTAATTAAATCTCGTGAAATCTAAGGTAAACTTTTGATAATCTAAGGACAAGGTATTATATTTAGTATTTACTATAGAGACTCAGAGGTAAGTCGAAGTCGAAGTTCATATGCTATTCAAGAACGTTGGTGGTGTATACTATGCATGGTACCGATACGATGGGTCTATGGACAAACAACAGAGCCGTCGTACAGTACCACACCATCGTATACACCACGGATGTTCTTGAATACCGCCATAATAGTTTCTGATTACATAGATCAATCTGTGTGTTAATGGCGGCGGCGGCGGCTGGCTGGCTGGCTGGCTCACCGGCTCACCGTCCCAGCCATCACCGCCAATGGCTGTGTGGCGGCCAAAATACACAGGCAGTGGTGTCATTCAAATAACCTCTTAATAATGTATTGTTACAGAATGTATGTAAGTGGCGGCTTGATTCATCTACACACAGCCGCCAAACAGCCGCCAGTACTTACACACAGCCGCCAAACAGCCGCCAGTACTTACACACAGCCGCCAATGGAGTGTGTCAGCCGCCAAACAGCTGCCAGTACCTACACACAGCCGCCAATGGAGTGTGTCACGGTATTTAATTAATAAATTAAAGTGAGATTCTCATGTTGGTAAATTGAAGGCTTCCGATTACTCCAAACTATTCCACAAAACAAACTCCTTCCATATAGGTGTGTGTGTGTGTTTGGAGGCTTCTGATTCCTCCAAACTATTCCACAAAACAAACTCCTTCCATATAGGTGTGTGTTTGGAGGCTTCTGATTCCTCCAAACTATTCCACAAAACAAACTCCTTGCATATAGGTGTGTGTGTTTGTGTTTGGTGGCAATGTTTGAAGCACTCACTAACCTCCAATTTTCTTACTACATCACACACAGGGTCCATTAACGTAGTAATTCTTGGTAAATATTGAATGAATTACCGTTATTGGGTACGGTTTTTCTACCTTCATTACCCACTATATTAGACCATTCTAAGACTATTTTCTTCTATGGCATTTTCTCCGTAAATGCCCCATTTCCAAGATAGGGCATATTCAAATGGGGCATTTTGAAATTAGCCTGACCTTACCTGACCTGACCTAACCTAACCTAGACCGCATCAGACTACCGGGACCTAACCTGGGCAAACTACCGGAACCTAACCTGGGCAAACTACCGGGAAATAATCGTGATAAAATACAATAAATGACTGGGGCAAAATACTGGGACCCAGCCGGATCTGGCAACACTGCTGCAAAACGGTAATTCTTTCAATAAATACCTAATTCTTTTATGGTACATTGGAGTGCCTTGATTCCTCCAAAGTATGCCAGGAAACAGGACCAGAAGAACAAAAATAATAGTGTTGTGTTGCTTGGAATAGTTTGGAGGAATTATCGGTATTTATTGAAAGAATTACTGTTTTGTAGCAGTGTTGCCAGATCCGGCGAGGTCCCAGTATTTTGTCCCGGTCATTTCCTGTACTTTACCACGGTTATATCCCGGTAGTCTGCCCAGGTTAGGTCCCGGTAGTCGGATGTGGTCTAGGTTAGGTTAGGTAAGGTCAGGCAAATTTCAAAATGCCCCATTTGAATATGACCTATCTTGGAAATTTGTTTAGGAAATGCTATAGAATAAAATAGTCTTAGAATGGTCTAAATAAGTGGGCAATGAAGGTAGAAAAACCGTACACAATAACGGTATATAATTCTTTCCATATTTACTGAATGAATTGTACAGAGAGTTGGTATAAGGTGTGTGAAGCTGATTTATATATATATATATATATATATATATATATATATATATATATATATATATATATATATATATATATATATATTGATTGATTGATTGATTGAAATGATACATCCCTCAACATGTATAAGGCATATCAAAATGATAACATACATAGGTAGAATGAATTAAGGGGGTGCGGGAGTAAGGGACAGCCTTGGGGGGTGCAGGAATAGGGGGACAGGCTTGGGGTGGGGTAGAAAGCCTGTCCCCTATTCCCGCATCCCCTTAACCCACCCCCAAGCCTCTCCACCTATTCCTGCACCCCCCTAAGCCTGTAACCTATTCCCACACACCCCTAACCCACCCACCCACCCACCCACCCACCCACCCACCCACCCACCCACCCAAGCCTGTCCTCCTACTCCCGTACCCCCTTAACCCCCCTCCCAAGCCTGTCCCCCTACTCCCGCACCCCCTTAACCCCCCTCCCAAGCCTGTCCCCCTACTCCCGCACCCCCTTAATTAAATGTGTTTTTCAGATGGAGGGAGACGAGGGTGGGGGGGTCAATTTGAAGCCTGGTACAACAAAGTGGATTGAAGACGGTCCTGCTGTTGGTGTCATTGTATACATCATCAGTATATATGGATGTAGGTGTGTAAGTAGGTAGGGTTACACAGAGAAGGTGTAGTCAGACAGTCTATATATGGATGTAGGTGTGTAAGTAGGTAGGGTTACACAGAGAAGGTGTAGTCAGCCAGCCTATATATGGATGTAGGTGTGTAAGTAGGTAGGGTTACACTAAGAAGGTGTAGTCAGCCAGCCTATATATGGATGTAGGTGTGTAAGTAGGTAGGGTTACACAGAGAAGGTGTAGTCAGCCAGCCTATATATGGATGTAGGTGTGTAAGTAGGTAGGGTTACACAGAGAAGGTGTAGTCAGCCAGCCTATATATGGATGTAGGTGTGTAAGTAGGTAGGGTTACACTAAGAAGGTGTAGTCAGACAGTCTATTTTTCACCTCACTGAAGGCTGACTCTGCTGCAGGGTTCCATGTGAGTTTTTTCTTCTGGGAGGCCTTCAGGTACAGTCAGCAGCATATATTATTCACGTCCATCTCGTGTACTTAATATTGCTAATTAGACCAGATAGTTGCATTCTGTACCAGTTTTTATTCCAACAACATACGTAATTTACCATATGAGAACTATATCTGTCATCTCTGTATTAAAATTGTATTACAACAACATTACTATAGGTAATACATACACAGGTGGAAATGAAGGGAACTTATACTGCCGACTGTACTCCTGGTCGGAACCAAGAGTGTACAGTTGGCAGTATAAGTTCCCGTCATTTCCACCTGTGTATGTATTAGCTATAGTAATGTTGTAATACAATTTTAATACAGAGATACCAGACATAGTTCTCATATGGTAAATTATGTATGTTTTTGGAATAAAAACTGGTACAGAATGATATTATCTGGTTATATTAACATTATTAAGTACATGAGTTGGACTTGAATTTCTGCTGGTGGCTGTACATTAAGTGAGAAAGGTGGGACATAAGGTGATTGTGAGGTGATGTTATGTAATGAGCAAGTAGTGGGTGTGAGGGAATGACAGCATTAAGGTGGTAATTCACTTTTGTTACATTGGAGTGCCTTGATTCCTCCAAAGTATGCCAGGAAACAGGACCAGAAGAACAAAATTAATGGTGTTCTGTTGTTGCTTGGAATAGTTTGGAGGATTCAGTTGCTCCAAATTTACCAACACCGAATTTCCTCCTTAATTAAGTGATGGAGGGGGAAGATATTGTTTGTAAGGCTAGAGTGTTGTCTATGGTGTAATACAGTGGTAACTATAGGAAAGGTAGGAGTATGAAGGTGTAGTAATAATATAACAGTGGTGGTGGTGAGTATTATGGGCGAGTGTAGGTGTAGGTGTTTGTGTGTGTGTGTGTATAGGTGTGTGTGTGTGTGTGTGTGGGATACTCGAATATGTGCCGCAGGAATTAAAAAAAAAAAAAAAAAAAAAAAAACGTACAAAAGGGTGTGGAAGAAAATGTGGAGAAGTAGCACTTGGTGGTCTGTTGCTTGGAATAGTTTGCATGCTGGAATCATTTGCTTGGAATAGTTTGCATGGAGGAATCATTTGCTTGGAATAGTTTGCATGGAGGAATCATTTGCTCATCAACAAAAACAATGGTGGTCTGTTGCTTGGATCAAGAATATACTAATGACCAGACAGACCACTTTGAAAACCCGACCATCATGATCTTCTTTGGATGACTGTACACTTGGCTTGTGTTGTTGTTGTTGTTGAATACTAAACATAGAGTATGAAGAATTGCAAAACAAAGCCTCCATTGAGTCCTGATGTTGCAAGGATGTGTGTTCTGTTTGTATGATATGTTTGGTTAGTACATATTGAAGTTTTCATGACAAAGGTAGGGGACTTATATTGACACCATTAAAACACTAAATTTTTTTATGTTTATTGATTTTTTAGTAATATTTGTAATGTTTTTTTGTTTTGTTTTTTCCTTTTTATAATTGACTCCCCCAGGCCAGTTTATTTTTTTAATTTTTTATTTATTTCTTTTCTTTTATTTATTTTTTCATAATATCTTGTGTCGTATTGTATGTATTATAAGTTTGGTTAGTATTGAAGCTTATTGTGACAGAGATACTGTACTGTACTTACACTGTCAACATTATATTATCATTACTAACACAACATTGACCATTCCTATATATTATTAATTATTGACTCCTATGTACAGCCACAATCAAATATCCACCAACACTTTCCTTCCATCGTACAAATAAATCAATATCATATCAATATATAATCATACAACAACACCTTATGTCAATTCAACCCCCGCAATTATTATTATTATGAGGTGCTGCAAAATCATACACGTGTTGTTCTTTATTACCAAGATATTTATTATTATTATTATTATTATGAGGTGGTGCAAAATCATACACGTGTTGTTCTTTATTACCAAGATATTTATTATTATTATTATTATTATTATTATTATTATTATTATTATAAGGTGGTGCAAAATCATACACGTTTTGTTCTTTATTACCAAGATATTTACTACGATGGAAGGATATTGTTGGTGGATATTTGATTGTGGCTGTACAGTATTCATTCTTTCCTTTGTTTGTGTGTTTCCATAATATCTCTGGTTCTTTCTCAAACTATTCCTTTGTATTGTGTGTTTTGTGCCATATGGTGTTTGATTGCTGTCTGGCACTAACAATACATTTTCTCCCTTACCACAGGACCTTCTGCTTATGTCAGGCTATTTTCTCCCTCACTTTGTACATTTTCTCAGCCACAACTGACCCTCCACTGATATCCTTGCAGGCAGCCACCATACCCCAGGGTGTGGAGGAGGTGACACAAACAGAGGAGGTGACACAAACAGAGGAGGTGACAGAAGCAGAGGAGGTGCCCGGTGACCAGTTCTCCAGACCACGTCACCTTCATCAAGGGAACGTGTAGGGAGGAGGCCAAGTGGTGGATGGATGTGTTAGGGGTCTTCCCACACACACACACACAAGGTACACACACTACAGTACTATTTTATTTCTGCATACACACAACTTACTCAAACTACACTATTGTCTTTCTGTACACACTCATAAGGTACAGTCACCAGCACTAATAAATATCCAGGTGTGCTTCGAATACCTATAGAGACAGTAAATACACCTCGGTCTCGTATAGAACGTCCAATAGGTCGATAGAAGACGTCGTTCTATGTGATGCACGTAACCTCTGGGGAAAATCACATTTGGTCGATCAATCACCAAAATTGTCCCTGAAATTAACATAAAATACTTTTCAAGGTTTTTCTTGCCTTAATCCTACTGTACAGGGATGTATGTAAAATGCATATTACAATTCGTATTAAGGTTTTGGCAGGTGACTCATGTGACTGAGACGAGTCGGCGGCATCCGTGGTGGTGGAGGTGGTAGGGGGGAGATAGTGCGTGATCATCGTTTGTTTTCTTTTATTAACCATACGCTGGTGTTTCCTTCTCCTTTCTCTTTCCGAGAAATAACTTCCTTCTTTATATCGAAGGAAATGGCCTTCCATTTTGTAAATGCACCACCTGGCATGACTGAGTGTTGAAGCTGGTGGTTAACTCGTAATCACTAAAAACGAGCGAGTCAAACACGAAATTTCCCTAACTTCAACTTTAGAATTTCCCTTTATGCCTCAATAATTTCCTGTTTACTCTTGAACATTGACGGTCTTTTTGGTATTTCTTCTGGTAAGACTTTCCCTGTTTACTTTTGAACAATCTTTATATAATTTCCCCGTGTAGATTTCAAAATTCCCTAAAACAGAAATTTCCTTGCACCTGGCAACACTGGGTAGTGGGAAGGAGCGGGAGGCATGGCGGGAACACATTCACCCACACTGTACAGACGCCAGTGACATCATTTTCTGACACGTTTATTATGATTTCGCTCGTTTTGTATAAGAACTCCTCGGATTTGCTTCAAACTATACAGTGATTATTATTATTATTATTATTACTGGTATTATTATTATTATTATTATTATTATTATTATTATTATTATTATCATCATCTAACTGTTGGATAGATTTTGTGAATGTGGATACTCACCTTTTGGAAAATAATGAAGCCTTACAAGTGTGGTTGGTTGGGATGCTAACAAACCAATACCAGTGTGGAATTGACCCTAAAAGATTTGCCTAGCCCTCCAATTTACCATCAAAATAGGTTGTATTTTATTATAAGAGAGTTGTAGAGTTGAGTTGTAATAGAGACATTATTATTATTATTATTATTATTATTACTTTTATTATTATTATTATTGTTATTATTAATTTCTTCACATATCTTTGCTCATTCATAAATTAAATAGGTTGTAAATTTGTTGTTACAGAGTTGTGGAGTTGTATCAAGAGACTGAGGAACCTTCATTGTTTGTTTGTTGTCCACTGTGTTCTTCCTTCCATCAACAACAACAACAACATCAACTACTACTACTACTACTACAACATCAACTACTACTACAACATCAACTACTACAACATCAACTACTACTACTACTACTACTACAACTGTAAGTTTGTATGGAATTACATTGTTGTATTTCTCTCTC
>JAWQEG010002767.1:82500-100000 GCA_033782935.1 Petrolisthes cinctipes
GCAAGTATCTGGTCATATTAGCAATATTAAATACATGAGATGGATGCGAATTTCTGCAGCTGACTGTACATATTGAAGTTGTTCCTTAAGTTGTACTACCTTCTCCTTTAATGCCATATTTTCATTCCTTGTCATTTTAACACTTCTCTTCTACCTTCTCAATATTTTGTTATAAATTTCTGCTACCATACTGCTGTCTAAGGGGGTGCGGGAGTAGGGGGACAGGCTTGGGGGGGGGGTTAGGGGGGTGTGGGAGTAGGGGACAGGCTTGGGGGGGGTTTAGGGGGGTGTGGGAGTAGGGGTACAAGCTTGGAGGTGGGTAGAAAGCCTGCTCCCTATTTCCGCACCGCTCTAACCCCCCCCAAAGCCTGTCCCCCTACTCCCGCAGCCCCCAATCCTGTCCCCTACTCCCGCACCCCCCAATCCTGTCCCCTACTCCCGCACCCCCCTAAACCTCCCCCAAGCCTGTCCCCTACTCCCACACCCCCCAAGCCTGTCCCCCTACTCCTGCACCCCCCTAAACCTCCCCCAAGCCTGTCCCCTACTCCCACACCCCCCAAGCCTGTCCCCTACTCCCACACCCCCCAAGCCTGTCCCCTACTCCCACACCCCCCAAGCCTGTCCCCCTACTCCTGCACCCCCCTAAACCTCCCCCAAGCCTGTCCCCTACTCCCACACCCCCCAAGCCTGTCCCCTACTCCCACACCCCCCAAGCCTGTCCCCCTACTCCTGCACCCCCCTAAACCTCCCCCAAGCCTGTCCCCTACTCCCACACCCCCCAAGCCTGTCCCCCTACTCCTGCACCCCCCAAGCCTGTCCCCCTACTCCTGCACCCCCATAAACCTCCCCCAAGCCTGCCCCCTACTCCCGCATCCTCCAATCCTGTCCCCTACTCCCGCACCCCCCAAAATCCCCCTTCACCCCCCTAACCTTCACCTCCCCCCAGCCTGTCCCCCTATTCCCGCACCCCCTTAACACTAACTAACTAAGTAACCTGTTTGTTGTTCCTATTGGTGTTGCTTTTAGAATACAACACTTCATCTAACATTAATAACCTTATTTTCCATTTAGTATCTTGCCCAGAGTATTTCATTACTCATCAAAATACATCTTTTAATCAAATACTATCATCTATCAATATATATATCTCCCTTCTCTTAATGTTCACTTTGCTTCTCCTTTCCTTTCCTTCCTTCCTTTCCTTTCCTTCCTTCCTTCCTTTTCCTTCCTTCCTTCCTTTTCCTTTCTTTCCTTTCCTTCCTTCCTTCCTTCCTTCCTTCCTTCCTTCCTTCCTTCCTTTTCTTAATGTTCACTCTGCTTCTCCCTGCCTTTCCTTTCTTCTTTCCTTTCCTTTCCTTCCTTCCTTCCTTCTTTCCTTTTCCTTTCCTTTTCTTCCTTCCTTCCTTCCTTCCTTCCTTCCTTCCTTCCTTTTCTTAATGTTCACTCTGCTTCTTCCTGCCTCTCCTTCCTTCTTTCCTTTCCTTCCTTTCCTTCCTTCCTTCCTTCCTTTTCTTAATGTTCACTCTGCTTCTCCCTGCCTCTCCTTCCTTCTTTCCTTTCCTTTCCTTTCCTTTCCTTCCTTTTCCTTTCCTTTTCCTTTCCTTTCCTTTCCTTTCCTTTCCTTTCCTTTCCTTTCCTTTCCTTTCCTTTCCTTTCCTTTCTTTCCTTCCTTCCTTCCTTCCTTCCTTCCTTCCTTCCTTTTCCTTTCTTTCCTTTCCTTTCCTTTCCTTTCCTTTCCTTTCCTTTCCTTTCCTTTCCTTCCTTCCTTCCTTTTCCTTTCCTTCCTTTCCTTTCCCTTTCCTTCCTTTCCTTTCCTTCCTTCCTTCCTTCCTGAGAACACAAAAAGACACCAGGTCCTTCCCAGTGATGTGTGTATGTCCGTGTCTGGATACTGTATGTATGTGTGTGTGTGTGTGTTTGGAGGCTTCTGATTCCTCCTAACTATGCCACAAAACAAGCTCCTTCCATATAGGTGTGTGTGTGTGTGTGTGTGTGTGTGTGTTTCATGATAATATTTGGAGGAATTATTTGCTTCACATTTACCACCAACATTGTACTGTCTCTCTTAGGGTCAATTCCACAGTGGTTGGTATTGGTTTGTAAGCACGCAAACAAAAGAATGTTAGCCGTGTAAATGACTTCTGGGTGAATTATTTAATGAATTTGGTGAGTAAACTATACAGTGATTATTATTATTATTATTATTATTACTGGTATTATTATTTTTATTATTATTATTATTAAATGACTTATGGGTGAATTATTTAATGAATTTGGTGAGTAAACTATACAGTGATTATTATTATTATTATTATTATTATTACTGGTATTATTATTTTTATTATTATTATTATTATTAAATGACTTCTGGGTGAATTATTTAATGAATTTGGTGAGTAAACTATACAGTGATCATCATTATCTAACTGTTGGATAGATTTTGTGAATGTGGATACTCACCTTTTGGAAAATAATGAAGCCTTACAAGTGTAAGGTTGGTTGGGAAGCTAACAAACCATTTCTTCACTTATCTTTGCTCATCCATAAATTGAATAGGTTGTAATTTGTTATTACAGAGTTGTAGAGTTGAGTTGTAATAGAGACAAGACATAGAATTAACCTTAAGAGGGGGGCAGGCTTGGTGGGGGGGTTAGGTGGGTGCAGGAATAGTGGGACAGGTTTGGGGTGGGTAGAAAGCCTGTCCCCCTACTCCCGCACCCCCCTTCCCCCAAGCCTGTCCCCCTATTCCTGCACCACCCAAACACCCCCCAAGCCTGTCCCATACTCCTGCACCCCCCTAAACCCCCCCCCCAAGCCTGTCCCCCTATTCCCATTATTATTACTTTTATTATTATTATTATTTTTATTATTATTATTATTACTTTTATTATTATTATTATTACTTATATTATTATTATTATTACTTATATTATTATTATTATTACTTTTATTATTATTATTATTGTTATTATTAATTTCTTCACATATCTTTGCTCATCCATAAATTAAATAGGTTGTAAATTTGTTGTTACAGAGTTGTGGAGTTGTAACAAGAGACTGAGGAACCTTCATTGTTTGTTTGTTGTCCACTGTGTTCTTCCTTCCATCAACAACAACAACAACAGTACAAGCATTTACTATAGGACCTTGAGGAACAACAACAACAACAACTACAACATCAACTACTACTACTACAACTGTAAGTTTGTATGGAATTAGATTGTTGTATTTCTCTCTCTCTCCTTCATTCATTCCTTTCTTCCATTCTCTCTCTCTTACCTTCATTCTTCCATTCTCTCTCTCTCATTCCTTCCTTTCATTCTTCCATTCTCTCTCTCTCTCATTCATTCCTTTCTTCCTTCCATTCTCTCTCTCTCTCTCTCATTCATTCCTTTCTTCCTTCCATTCTCTCTCTCTCTCTCTCATTCATTCCTTTCTTCCTTCCATTCTCTCTCTCTCTCTCTCTCATTCATTCCTTTCTTCCTTCCAATCTCTCTCTCATTCATTCCTTTCTTCCTTCCTTCCATTCTCTCTCTCTCTCTCATTCATTCATTCCTTTCTTCCTTCCATTCTCTCTCTCTCTCTGTTGGTCCAGATTTACTACCAACAAAATTCTGTCACCTTAAGTGAATTCTCTAACAGGTCACAACATCTCATCATGTCCTTATGTTCTCTATCTTTTGGTTCTGTCCCTTCTGATTCTTCTGCTATGTTGTACAGTTGTGGTCAATAATAATCATCCACATATGGGCATCTCAAACAATTTACTGTGTAATGTTTTCACGTTCACATAATTATGATATTATTGTTTTTAAATACTTCGTAGCTACTTCTATTAAATTAAAAGATGGTAGTTAACCTATTTAATGGAAAGCCTATAAGCTAAAAAATACATTTTACAGCTGTCAAACTCTTAGGTGAGTTACCCCTCTATGGATGATTATTTTTGATTACGACTGTACAGTACTGTTCTTACATTTTGTTTTCTCAATCTATTTCTGTTAACTTATGAAATGTAAGCAGCTGTTTGTGTTTTGTCAAAGATTGTATTAAATGTTCAAGTACAGTAACATTCAATAATAATAATAATAATAATAATAATAATAAAAATAATAATAAAAATAATAATAGTAATAATAATAGTAATAATAATAGTAATAATAATAGTAATAATAAAAATAATAATAATAGTAATAATAAAAATAATAATAGTAATAATAATAGTAATAATAATAATAATATCAACCTAATTGCCCACTATGATTTATATAATATACAGTTTGTATGTATGTATGTAGCTTGGAAAAAAAAAATAGTTTGGAGGAATCATTTGCTCCAGAATTACATTAGGAGTTTCTTGATTCCTTCAAAGTATGCATGTTGCTTGGGAAAAAAAAAAATAGTTTGGAGGAATCATTTGCTCCAGATTTATTATTATATATTTTCTATTTATATATGACCTTAACAATAATTAATTTGTTTATTTTACAGGTGTGTAGTGGGAGAGAGAGAGAAGAGGAAGAGGAGAACAACACAAGAGAGAGGAGGAGAAGAGAACAACACAAGAGAGAGGAGGAGAAGAGAACAACACAAGAGAGAGGAGAACAACACAAGAGAGAGGAGAAGAACAAGAGAACAAACACTACAAGAGAAGGACAACAAGACAGAAGAACACACAAGAACAAAACCTCTAATATAATACAGTGTATAATAACAGGAAATAAAAATTAAATACATTATTAATTATTATACTTTATTAAAAAACCTCTATAGTATTAACATAATTATAATTCCACCAGGTGAATAAATTAATTAATTTATACCTGTAAGAGTGTAGGGTTCAATTAAAAATTATTGATGTTATTATAATATTTGTCTGTGTGTGTGTGTGAGAGAAATATCACACACACACAAACAAACAAATATTATAATAACACCAGTAATAATTACATACATAAAAGAATGTAGGGTTTAAGTAAAAATTATTGATGTTATAATATTGTCTGTCTGTGTGTGAGAGAAATACCACACACAGACAGACAAATATTATAACCATCAGTGATAATTACATACCTAAAACGATGTACAGTTCAAGTAAAAATTATTGATGGTTATAATACTGTGTGTGTGTGAGAGAGAGGGAGAGAGAGATATCACTCACTCACTCTCACACACAGACAGACAAATATTATTATAACATCAGGTTCAAGTAAAAATTATTGATGTTATTATAATACTGTATGTCTGTGTGTGTGTGTGTGTGTGTGTGTGTGAGAGACATATCATACACACACACACAGACAAATATTATAATAACATCAGTGATAATTTTATACCTGTAAAGTCCCATCCACACAAGGCAATAAGACGCAACCAAGTGAAATTCTCACTTTTTACCAGTGTTACCAGATCGAACGGTCTCTGGCAGCTATTTACCACTTGTGCCACACCCACGATATTGGTAACAGTGTCTGCCCGAAGTTTTTTTGCCTCGTGTGGAAGGAGCTTAAGAGTTCAAATATAACTTTAGGGGATAGTACAGTGTTGGTGGTAAATGTGGAGCAATTGATTCCTCCAAACTATTCCAACCAACAACAGAACACCATTGTCATGTTTCCTGGCATACTTTGGAGGAATCAAGATGCTCCAATGTAATTCTGGAGCAACTGATTCCTCCAAACTATTCCAAGCAACAACAGAACACCATTGTCATGTTTCCTGGCATACTTTGGAGGAATCAAGATGCTCCAATGTAATTCTGGAGCAACTGATTCCTCCAAACTATTCCAAGCAACAACAGAACACCATTGTCATGTTTCCTGGCATACTTTGGAGGAATCAAGATGCTCCAATGTAATTCTGGAGCAACTGATTCCTCCAAACTATTCCAAGCAACAACAGAACACCATTGTCATGTTTCCTGGCATACTTTGGAGGAATCAAGATGCTCCAATGTAATTCTGGAGCAACTGATTCCTCCAAACTATTCCAAGCAACAACAGAACACCATTGTCAAAATGTTGAAGTTGTTTCCTGACATACTTTGAAGGAATCAAGACACTCCAATATAAATCTGGAACAAATAATTCCTCCAAACTATTCCTGTAGTTTCCTGGAATAGTTTGGAGGAATCAAGACACTCCAATATAAATCTGGAACAATTAATTCCTCCAAACTATTCCAAACAACAAAACAAACACCATTATTTTTGTTCATCTGGTTCTGTTTTCTGACATACTTTGGAGGAATCAAGATACTCCAATGTACCAACAGTGTATTATCTCCTTAGTGTTATTATAATACTGTGTGTGTGTGACAAATACACACACACACACACACAGATATTATAACAACAATATAACATTGTGTGTGTGACAAATACACACACACACACACAGTTTTGATAACGACATTAACATTTTGTGTGTGTGTGTGTGTGTGCAGAGAGAAATATCACACACACACACACACAATATGTTACTGTTGTTATAATACCTGTGTGTGTGTGTGTGTGTGTGTTAGTGGAGAGAGAAACATCACACACACACACACACACACACACACAGAAACTTCATAAAACACTCACATTAACTAGTAGTAGTAGTAGTAGTGGTGGTAGTAGGTAGTAGTAGTAGTAGTAGCAGTTGTAGTAGTTGTTGTTCTTGTAGTGGTAGTAGTAGTAGTAGTTATAGTGGTAGTAGTAGTAGTAGTAGTAGTAGTAGTTGTAGTAGTAGTAGTAGTAGTAGTAGTTGTAGTAGTAGTAGTAGTAGTAGTAGTAGTAGTAGTTGTAGTAGCAGCAGTAGTAGCAGTAGTAGTAGTAGTTATAGTTGTTGTTAAGTCTCTTGTACAACTACACTCCACAAATCTGTAACAAAATACAACCTAATTAATTTAAAGGACATTATTCAACTTTATAATAATAACACAGATTATTATTTCTGGCTTAACCAAGAACTATTATTAAATTTGTTGGTGGATATTTGATTGTGACTGTACTTAAGGGGGTGCAGGAGTAGGGGACAGGCTTCGGGGGGAACTGGGGGGGTGCGGGAGTAGGGGGACAGGCTGGGGGGTGGGGGGGGGGTTAGGGGGGTGCAGGAATAGGGGACATGCTTTCTACCCATCCCAAGACTGTCCCCCTATTCCCGCACCCCCCCCCAGTTCCCCCCGAACCCTGTCCCCTACTTCTGCACCCCCTTAAGTACAGTCACGGTAAAATATCCACCAACACTTTCCTTCCATCGTAATAAATATCTTGGTAATAAAGAACAACACGTGTATGATTTTGCACCACCTCATAATAATAATAATAATAATAATAATAACGATAATAATAGTAATAATAATAACGATAATAATAATAATGATAGTAATAATAATAATAATAATAATAATAACGATAATAATAGTAATAATAATAACGATAATAATAATAATGATAGTAATAATAATAATAGTGATGATAATAATAATAATAGTAATAATAATAATAATAATTATTATTATTATGATAATAATAATAATAATAATAATAATAATAATAATCACACACCTTCCAATTCACCAACAAAATAATATCACCTTACAAGCAAAAGAACACCCATTATTATTATTATTATTATTGTTTTTATTATTATTATTATTATTATTTCTATTATTATTATTATTATTATTGTTTTTATTATTATTATTATTATTATTTCTATTTTTATTATTTTTATTTTTGTTCATCTGGTACCAGAAGGAATAAGAGAGATAAGAGACAAAGAAGGAATAAGAGAGAAAAAGAAATAAGTAAATAATATAGAAGGAGGAATAAGAGAAAATAAGAGAATAAATATCTATGAAGGAAAAAAGAAAGCAAGGAGATAAAGAGAAGATATAGAAGAAGGAAATAGTAGAACGAATAAAGAGAGAGGAAAGCAAGAATAAAGAGAGAGGAAGAGACAGAGTAGAGGAAAGAGGAAAAATAAAGAGGCATAAGAAAAAAGGGAGAATAAAGAGAGGAGAGAGGAAAGAAAATAAAGAAGGAAGAAAGAACATGTTGAAAGGTTTGATAAAAGGTTAATATAGGAGAATATAAACCTATTATTATGTCACACACACATACATACATACACACACAGACACACACACACGTACATACACACACACACACATACATACACACACACACACATACATAAACACACATACATACACACACACACATACACACACACACAGACACACACGTACACACACACACATACATACACACACACACACATACATAAACACACATACATACACACACACACACATACATAAACACACATACATAAACACACACACAGACACACGTACACACACACACACACAGACACACGTACATACACACACATACACACATACATAAACATATCAGGACCTCAGTAATCATTGTGTTCACTTTCTCTCTTGTGTTCTCCTTCTCTCTCTTCTCTTGTGTTCTCCTTCTCTCCTCTCCTCCTCCTCCTCTCTTCTTCTCTTTTCACTACACACCTGTAAAGTAGATAAATTAATTAGTAATAAACATATTTCTAAATCCAACCTACATACACATACATACAAACTGTATATTATTATATAAATTAGACTGTACATACATACATACAGTTGGTGTCAAATATAATGATCCATATAGGGGTAACTTGCCGTGACTGATGACTCGCCTTGACTCGCCTTGACTTAACTCGCTTGGTGTAAACGCAGCCTAAGGGGGTGCGGGAGTAGGGGACAAGGCTTGGGGGGGGGGGGGGGTTTGGGGGTGCGGGAATAGGGGGACAGGCTTGTGGTGGGTAGAAGGCTTGTCTGTTGGTGGTAAACTTGGAGCAAATAATTCCTCTAAATATTAACATGAAACACACACACCTACAGTATATGGAAGGAGTTGGTTTGGTGGCATAGTTTGGAGGAATCAGAAGCCTCCAAACACACACACACACACCTATTCTCTCTCCCTCCTCTCTAACACACACACACACACACACCTATATGGATGGAGCTTGTTTCATGGCATGGTTAGGAGGAATCAGAAGCCTCCACACACACACACACACACACATTCTCTCTCTAACACACATATACACACATTCTCTCTCTAACACACATATACACACACATTCTCTCTCTAACACACACACACACACACACCTATATGGAAGGAGCTTGTTTCATGGCATGGTTAGGAGGAATCAGAAGCCTCCACACACACACACACACACACATTCTCTCTCTAACACACACACACACACCTATATGGAAGGAGCTTGTTTCGTGGAATAGTTTGGAGGAATCAGAACCCTCCAAACACACACACACACACATTGTCTCTCCCTCTCTCTCTCTAACACACACACACTCTCCCTCTCTCTCTCTCTCTAACACACACACACTCTCTCTCTCTCTCTAACACACACACACTCTCTCTCTCTCTCTAACACAAACACACACACCTATACGGAAGGAGGTGGTTTGTTGGCATAGTTTGGAGGAATCAGAAGCCTCCAAACACACACACACACACAGACGTGTGGTTTGGCACTCCCTGGGGCAGCCAAGGTCAGCATATTGACCTCTCATCCCACCTGCACCACATTCACCATCATGAATGAAGAGGACAGTGAGGGACTAATTATTCTACAAGTGGAGAGTAAAGACAGTGATTGTTACAAACACAATGGTTACACTTTGTTATTCCCGTGTTGCTCTGTTCCAACTTAAACGAGGATCAACTTACCCACCTGGTAATGTTGTTATCCGCCTAAAAATCCTCAGCCGGGGTTGTAAGGCAGGTAGGAACAAACACAGACCAATACCAGTGATTACTACAACCCCCACCCCCCAAGTCTATCCCCTACACCCACCACACCCCCTTAGTACAGTACTATACAAAACACACCAGTATGAAAAGAGAATATGAGGCTGAGTGGAATAAAAAGGTCTCTGGTGACAAGCTTATTTCCAGGTGACACAGTATTACCAGCAGAGAGTGAAAGAGAGCTACACAGGGGAGTAGATCAATTTCAGGGCATAATATGTAAGAGAAAGAATCATGAAAGGTCATAGTGTGAGCATGGAAATGAAAAACATGGACATGGAATCAAGGCTGGTATGGAATTATGCTAAAAGTACGCTACAAAATTACGTTATTTTTTGTTGTACCTTTTCCATACACTTTGTGCACTTTACTCAAAGTATGACCATATATTCTACTGTCCACTATCCAGAATAGTATACAGATGATAAGGCAACGAAATCATTAGTGTTTTTGGAGATTGGTTGGGGGGAGATCTCCCAAAACACTCATTTGTGACAGATGTAAACAACAGATTGGTTACAAACACACTATTAAACATTGCATCCTGAAAACCTTGAGTCAAAAAGACATTATGGACAAATGCTTTAATATTACCCAATTTGCAAATAAATCACTTTGGGCACGTGATCCAGGAATATGTGTAAGTCCACAAGGAAGGAAACAAACACAGAGTCCCAAGTGCTTTCGTGTATTCACATCTGTATTTCCCCTCAAGATGTGAATACACGAAAGAGCTTGGGACTCCGTGTTTCTTTCCTTCCTTGTGGACTTGCACACATTACACAATTTATACGTACCATATCATACAAGCAACTATCCGTACTCACTAACCAAGCAAACCAAACAATGTAAACTGGATACAAGCAACTACTGTACTCACTAACCAAGCAAACCAAACAATGTCAAAGTGGATACAAGCAACTACTGTACTCACTAACCAAGCAAACCAAAGAATGTAAACTGGATACAAGCAACTACTGTACTCACTAACCAAGCAAACCAAACAATGTCAAAGTGGATAATATAATTGTACATACGGTACCATAATAGATTGATGGTCACTCTCCCCCAAGCCTGTCCTTTACTCCCGCACCCCCCTAAAGCCTGTCCCCCTACTCCCGCAACCCCCCCGACCCACCGCACCCCCTCCCCCGACCCACAGCACCCCCTTAATATTAAGTCCCATCCACACGAGAGCCAAAAAGACAGCAGGCACGGGCAACCCAGTGAAATTCTCTCGCTTTATACAAGTGTTACCATATCAAACGGTCTCTGGCAGCCATTTACCACTTGTGCCCACCACCCACCCACATTATTGGTAAAAGTGTCTGCCCGCAGTTTTTTTGCCTCTCGTGTGGAAGGAGCCTAACCAAGCAAACCAAAATATGCACAATTGGATAAGATAATTGTACATATGGTACCATAATAGATTGTTGGTCACTCTCCATCCCTGTACAGTATCTTTGGATGATAACCCAACCCTGCTTCATTGTTCAAGCTCAAATTAAATAGAATGCAAAATATATATAATTTTTTATTCTTAATTTATTATTTATTTTGCAGTCATTTATTTATTGTTAATTTGTTATTCTTCATTTATTATTTGTTTTGTATTCTTCAATAATAATGTAATTTGTATTCTTCATTCATTATTTATTATGAGGGTATTATTACACAAGTACTGTGTTCTTGGTTAGGGCTGAGCAGTGTTACCACATCCGGCTAGGTCCCGGGAATTTACCCCGGTCACTTTATGATAGTTTATACTGGTTATATCCCGGTAGTTTGCCCAGGTTAGGTCCCGGTAGTCTGCTGTAGTCTAGGTTAGGTCAGGTTAGGTCAAACTAATTTCCAAATTATATTTGTAAAACGGGGCATTTCTGAGAGAAACACCATAGATGAAAAGTGTGTTAGAATGGTCCAAAATAGTGGGTAATGATACTAAAATATACAATATAGTGAACTCAGTACTTCTGTAAATTTACCGTGAATAACTATGTGTGGTATTGTTTTTTTTTCTGATTTCTATTTACAGAATGCAAGAGTAAGAACACTTCTATATGGAAGGAGTTTGTTTTATGGAATAGTTTGGAGGAATCAGAAGCCTCCAAACACACACACACATTGTCTCTCCCTCTGACACACACTCTTTCTCTCTCTCTCTCTCTCACACACATATATGGAAGGAGCTTGTTTCATGGCATAGTCAGGAGGAATCAGAAGCCTCCAAACACACACACACACACACTCATTCTCTCTCTAACACACACACACACACATTGTCTCTCTCTCTAACACACACACACACACATTCTCTCTCTCTCTCTAACACACACACACACACACATTCTCTCTCTCTCTAACACACACACACACACATTCTCTCTCTAACACACACACACACACTCATTCTCTCTCTAACACACACACACACACATTCTCTCTCTCTAACACACACACACACACATTCTCTCTCTCTCTAACACACACACATATATGGAAGGAGCTTGTTTCATGGCATAGTCAGGAGGAATCAGAAGCCTCTAAACACACACACACACACACATCCATGGTACACTCGCGGTCAGAAATTGTGTCCCGATCCCCTGGCAAGATGAATCGCAAACAGCCGACCTTTGAACAACAACTGTGCGTCTGCCTACAACACACATTGGTTCAAATCATCAAAGCTTGGCTAGTTGCAATTCATCGTGCCAAGGGATCAGGACAAAAATTTTGTTTATATAAAATTTTTTTTTTTATATATATATATTTTTTTTATATATATATATGTTACGGGACTGGAAGACCTACATCACACCACAACTGGTCGTTGCCTGGTTCGACCCCGAAAAGGATGCGAGGAGAGACCAAGACCTGGAGCCGTATTCACAAAAACAAAGTTCACTCTTAACTTAAAATTTTGTTGGTAAGCATTTATTCATGGCAAGGACTAGGACCCGGCACTGCTTCGAAATCTTAATAAAAGCTCACACAAATAGAATAGCAAAACCATTCACTGCTTCGAAATGAACCTGAAACACTATGGTGAGGTCAGAATTGAAACATACGAACAATTCCAAACTCTAAAATGCTTTGTGAATACCGGCCCTGGTCGGTTTTTGAGTGTACAGTGTGTTATGAAGCTCCAGATTCCCTCTTTAACATATTGGGCCGTCTGTACCAATCAAGGATCATTACAAGTTTACAAGATAGCCAATCCTTGAGTGTTGTGGTTCTGACTTAGGTTTCTCAAAGAATATATATAGCGAGAAAAGCCGGTGCTCAGTGTCTATATAAGTTTAATTTTAAGTTTGAATGTAATAATAATAATAATTATAATAATAATAATAATAATAATAATAATAATAATAATAATAATAATAAATGCATAAAATAATATGCAGAAAGTTAAAATTAAATTAATAATAAATAAATAAAATAAAAAATAAAAAAATAAAATAAAAGGCCTTAATGACCAACACCAAGGTCGATAGGCCAGGAAAAAAAAAAAAAAAATGCTCAGTGTCATTCTTCCAGCATTTCTCAAATTGAAGTGTTCTGTGTGAGGCCCATTTCTCCCCCTTCTGTAACTGGACTAATTGTATCAGACTGGCATTAATTCAGTTAAGTATTATTATTATTAAGTTTGGTGTCTTACGAGTGTATTACTGGTGTATTACGAGAACTCGGGATTATAATTAGTTATTATTGTTATTGTTAGTGTAGAGTTACGTGGTGTCAAGTTATTGTAAGAGTTTTGTATTCTCTTTAACTTGAGTGTGGTATTATTATTATTATTATTGGGCAATCTACTGAGTTGTTGAATGGTTTGGGATATATGAATTCCTGGTGTTTTGATGTTCTTGGGATAAATGTGTTTAATGTTAAAATAAATGTTTTTACGACTTTGCATTTTAATTAATTTGGCGACCTCTGGATATACTGGGTTTGTAACATATATAAAAAGAAATGTTATATAAAAAAAAAATTATAAAAGAAATTTTTATATAATTTTTTATATATATATAAAAAAATAAAAAAAAATTTATATAAAATTTTTGTTTATATAAAAAAAATTATATAAAAAAAAATAAAAAAAAAAATTTATAAATTTTTTTTTATATAAAAAAAAAATTTATATAAATTTTTTTTTATATAAAAAAAATTTATATAAAACAAAATTGTATATAAAAATTGTTTATATAAAACAAAATTGTATATAAAAAATTTTTATATAAAAAATTTTTATATAAAAAATTTTTTTATATAATTTTTTTTTTATATAAAATTTTTTTTTATATAATAAAAAAATTTATATAAAATTTTTTTTATATAAATTTTTTTATATAAAAAATTTTATATAATTTTTTTTTATATAACATTTTTTATTTAAAATTTTTTTATATAACATTTTTTTTTATTTAAAATTTGTTTTATATAAAAAATTTTGTATATAAATATTTTTTTATATAAATTTTTTTTTATATAAAATTTTTTTTTATATAAAATTTTTTTTTTATAAAAATTTTTTTTATATAAATTTTTTTTTATATAAAATTTTTTCTTATATAAAATTTTTTCTTATATAAAATTTTTTCTTATATAATATTTTTTCTTATATAAAATTTTTTTATATAAAAGGTTTTTTTATATAAATTTTTTTTTTATATAAAAATTTTTTTATATAAAATTTTTTTTTATATAAAATTTTTTTGTATATAAAATTTTTTTTTATATAAAACTTTTTTTTATATAAAATTTTTTTTTATATAAAATTTTTTTTTATATAAAATTTTTTTTTATATAAAAATTTTTTTTATATAATTTTTTTTTATATAAAATTTTTTTTATATAAATTTTTTTTATATAAAATTTTTTTTTATATAAAATTTATTTTTATATACAATTTTTTTTTATAAAATTTTTTTTATATAAAATTTTTTTTTATAAAATTTTTTTTTATATAAATTTTTTTTTTATATAAAATTTTTTTTATATAAAATTTTTTTATATAAATTTTTTTTTTATATAAATTTTTTTTTTATATAAATTTTTTTTTATATAAATTTTTTTTTATATAAAATTTTTTTTTATATAAAATTTTTTTTATAAGGTTCGAACAACTGTGCGTATCCCTACAACACACATTTGTTGGAATCATCAAAGCTTGGCTAGTTGCTATTCATCGTGCCAAGGGATCAGGGCACAATTTCTGACCGCGAGTGTACATACAATGTCTCCATATAAAGACAACAGAACCATAGTACTGTATATACCATGAATACAAATACTTACAGTAATCTATAATAATTTGTTGTTGTTGTTGTTGTTGTTGTTATAGATGGAAGGAGGTCTCATACTTGTACAATTCCAGTTAATTCCAAAACTCCAGTTAATTCCAAAACTCCAGTTAATTCCAAAACTCTGTAACAAAAATATAATCAAATTAGTTTATAATTCTTACTAAATCTAATAATTATACAATTTATAATTTTTACAAAACCTAATAATTATAAAACCTAATACATACACAGGTGGATATGAAGCCAACTTATAATATTAATAATAAAAATAATAATAATAAAAATAATAATAATAATAATAAAAATAATAATAATAATAATAATATTAACAATAATAATATTAATAATAATAATAATATTGATAATAATAATAATATCAAAGAAGGCACAGAAAAGGAGACAGACAGACAGACAGTGTGTGTGTGTGAAATAGAGAGAAACAGCTGTCTAACCTTACATAGAAAGTGTGAAAGAAGATGCATAGAGAAAGATAAAAGGTTAAGATTATATATGTAACTGCAATACAACATTATTATTATTATTATTATTAAATGACTTGTGGGTGAATTATTTAATGAATTTGGTGAGTAAACTATACAGTGATTATTATTATTATTATTATTATTAAATGACTTGTGGGTGAATTATTTAATGAATTTGGTGAGTAAACTATACAGTGATTATTATTATTATTATTATTATTATTAGGTTTGTTGTTTTGTAATGATAAGAGTCACTTGGTAAACTATTCATTACAGTACATTCACAATAATCAATTAATAACTTCTCTTTCCATGTAACCTGTGTAAGAATTTCTGTGGCCAACTGTACATGGGTTGATTCCACAGTGGTATTGGTTTGTAAGCTTCCCAACCAACCAACCACACTTGTAAGGCTTCATTATTTTCCAAAAGGTGAGTATCCGTATTCACAAAATCTATCCAACAGTTAGATAATGATGATCACTGTATAGTTTACTCACCAAATTCATTAAATAATTCACCCACAAGTCATTTAATAATAATAATAATAATAAAAATAATAATACCAGTAATAATAATAATAGTAATAATAATAACAATAATAATAATAATAATAACAATAATAATAATAATAATAATAACAATAATAATAATAATAATAATAATAACAATAATAATAATAATAATAATAATAATAATAATAATCACTGTATAGTTTAATCACAAAATTCATTAAATAATTCACCCAGAAGTCATTTACACGGCTAAAATTCTTTCGTTTGCGTGCTTACAAACCAATACCAACCACTGTGGAATGGACCCTATATATATACAGGCATCCCAGATAATATTATTGAAATGTTACCCAAAATAAAATATATTGGTAAAAAACATACATACAGTTGGTGTCAAATATAATGATCCATATAGGGGTAACACAGGTAAGAGTTTGACAGCTTCCCTCTGTTCCTTAGATGATAAACTTTACAATAAATAGGTTAACTACCATCTTTCAATTTAATACAAGCAGTTACACACTACTTAAAACAATAACACACACACACACACACTATTTAAAATAATACTATCATATATGTGAACGTGAAAACATTAGACAGTAAATTGTTTGAGATTCCCATATGTGGATGATTATTATTGACCACGACTGTACATACATACATATACGAGGCCTTCATCTCCACACTGGAGGTAGCCTCGTCACGTCACACACCCTCCCAAACACATAATAATATACATACATACACACACACGTACTACATCTCAAACCCCCGATATTAAAGTAATGAAAAAATGTTAAACTTGTCTATTACAATTACAAAGAGACTGTCTGTGTAAACTTAACTGTAAAGTGAAGAATATTGATGGTGTTGATGATAGTGTGGTACCAATATGTGTTAGGGGGGTGCAGGAGTAGGGGACAGGTTTGGGGGACAGCTATCCCATTGACACACTGCTGGCTATGTTGTCAACACCACTAAGGGGGTGCGGGGGTAGGGGGACAGGGTTCGGGTGGGTATAAAGCCTGTCCCCTATTCCTGCACCCCCTTAACCACCCCCTCCAAGCCTGTTCCCCCACTCCCACACCCCCCTAAAGCCTGTCCCCCTACTTCCGCACCCCCCTAACACATATTGTGTTGTACAGTCACAGACAATAATATTCATCTACATTGGGTTGACTCATGTAAATGTTTGACAGCTTCCCTCTGTTTCTTTCTCTCTCTCTCTCACTATCTCTATCTAACTCACTATCTATCTATCTGGTTCTAATAAATAGTTTAATTACCATTTTCTATTTCACTACAAGCAAATACTGACTAGTTCAACAACAACAAAAAATTCATAATAACAAA
>JAWQEG010002768.1:0-5000 GCA_033782935.1 Petrolisthes cinctipes
GTAGGTGTGGTGTAGTGTAGTGTAGTGTAGTGTGGATGTACAGTAAGTGTAGTGTGGTGTAGTGTAGTGTAGTATAATGTGGATGTACAGTAGGTGTAGTAGAGTATAGTGTGGATGTACAGTAGGTGTAGTAGAGTATAGTGTGGATGTACAGTAGGTGTAGTGTAGTGTCGTGATGTGTGGTTGGACAAGGTATACAGAGAAGGACCTCCCATTCCTTGTTGCAACTTTACCTCCTCCTAGCTGGCTGACTGGCTGCACACACACACACACACACACACACACACACACACACACACAATATTAGGATTTCCAGTTAAGAATTATCCGAATAAACCGTATTTCTTCCAGCAAAAAACAGAACTAACATAGAAGATGGCTGACTAAAGAACCACAACACACTTACGGCTGATGACAACTCTGATTAAAACTAGCATGAAAAAAATAATCATAATAAAGATAGCGATTAAAACTAGAACTCTGATAGAAACCTGAACAGTACTGCACATAATATGAGTGTAATAATAATAAATACGATGGATTCATCCAACTGAATAAAGCGGATTAAAATTAGTCATCCAAGTAAACATACATACATACATAGGAAAAAATTATTGATGCATCCAGGAAATTATAGTAGTAAAAATTGTGTCACTCAAACGAATAAAGCGTAATAATTATTCATCCAAATTGTTATAGGATAAAATTATTGAGTCAACCAGGAAAATATAGTAGTAAAAGAAATGAGTCACTTGGCTGAATAAAGCGTAAAAATGAGGATAAATTTATTGAGGCATCCAGGAAAATATAGTAGTCACTCAGCAGAATGAAACGTAAAAATGAGTCATCCAGAAAAACATAATATTATTAAGGTAGAAAAAATGAGTCACTCAGATGATTAAGGCGTAAAAATGACTCATCTAGTGGGGCAGAAGAGAAGCTACAGGTACAGTCATGGGCAAAAGTCCTGCAACCTGGTGAATAAAAGCGAGCCATTTGAGTGAATCTTATGAACCAATATTGCACACACCAACAGCTATAGTTTCGGATCATTTTTTGAAGCCATCTCATTGGAAGGTGTTGCAGGACTATTGACCATGACTGTACTAACATCATCACCCAGCTCCACTGTCTCATTTAGATTTACACCCAATAATCTCGGGGTCTCGCAAGAGTCACGGCTACTGACACCCTACAGTCGCGAGGTTGAGGTATAAATAAATAAATAAATAAATAAATAAAAAATGACGGAATGAGTGAACGAAATACGACACACACGTCTCGCTACCTTTTCAAAGATTTTATATCCCACGAGCCCAGAGTGTAGCATTACTCCTGAACGCAACTGTACACTCGCAATCCAAAATATGTATCCAGGCTTGCTTCGAATGGCCTGATCGAGTATTAATTTAGCGAGCTCAAGCAAATATGAAACAGGATAAGCGTTGTAACTGTTTCACTAGTATGTCAACTGACTCGAAACTTCAACAAGACCTGGATACAAATTTTGGATTGCAAGTGTACAGTCGGCGGCAAAAGTCCTGTCGCTTCACTTGCTTCACCGAGGCACGCGATGTTCATAGACTCGAGATTATCAAGTGTAGAAAACATGGGTATTTCTCGAGTCCATGAACACTGCATGTCTCTGTGAAGCAGGTGAGGCGACAGGACTTCTGCCGCCGACTATACATGCTCAATTTCTTTACTTATTTAGCGACCGGCTCTCTATTTCAACATCCCATGACTCTTATAATTAGACTAATAGGAGAAGGAAAATTCTCTTGTCGCGACTGCACTGTGGGCTATACCTGAAAATATTCTGAACTCATAATATACAGAATTTTTTTTTTTTTTTATAATTTCCTACCAACTCTCTTATTTCAACATTCCATGACTGACTCTTATAATTATATCAAAAGGAGAAGGAAAATATTCTTGTCGCGACTGTATTGTATATCTACATAAATATATTCTGATACCATATTTACGCTTTCTTTAATCAAATAGTTTTCGGATCTCATATAAATGCTTTCTTCTTTAAATAATTACCCTGGGACTCGCTCGCTATTTCAACATCCCATGAATGACTCTAATAACTATACTAAAAGGAGAAGGAAAATTTTCTCATCCTCGACTGTACTGTATATAACTGAAGGAAGAAAGATGAATGTATATATATAGCGTGACATTTGTCTATCGCGGCGACTCATAACCGGGCCAGGGCGATGTTTACTTCATTTGCAGTTACGATTGACGGAGTGATGTAGCACCCTCGTACGTCAGCCGGGGAAAAATAACGAAGAAATATGGGGAGATCATTGTCAGTGTGGGTTGGGTAGGGGCGGGGAGGGCAGCAAGGTGGGAGCCCCAAAAGAGTCCGTAGTCTTCCAGTGTGTGGGGAATTATTGATGTTGTTAAAGGTTTGCTTGCTGTTCTTTTACATAGGGGAATAAGGGTATGGTTTAGGTTAGGTCCAGAAAGTAGAAAATATATGTTAAAGATAAGGTTAGCGACAATTCAGGTTAGGTTAGGTTAGGTCACCATTTGTATAGTTAAGTTAGGTCATATCCAAAGAGTATAAAACATATGCTATAGATCAGGTTAGCGACAGTCCAGGTTAGGTTAGGTCACGGTTTCTATAATTAAGTTAGGTCAAAGCCAGAGAGTAGAAAATAAATGTTAAAGATAAGGTTAGCGACAGTTCAGGTTAGGTCACGTTAGGTATGGTTTAGGGTAGGTCATATCGAGATAGTATAAAATATATGCTAAAAATTAGGTTAGTGACAGTTCAGGTTAGGTCACGGCTTGTAGAGTTAAGTTAGGTCAAATCCAGAGAGTAGAAAATGTACGTTAAAGATCAGGTTAGCGACAGGTTGAGTTAGGTCACGTATGATATCAGATGAAAATATGATTAGACCAACTCAAACTTAAGGAGGAAATACAGTGTTGGTAAATCTGAAGAAACTGACTCCTTCAAACTATTCCAAGCAACAGGCTACGATTATTTGTGTTAAGGTCGCCCTGTTTCCTGACATATATTGGAGGAATCAAGGCACTCCAATGTACCCAAAGTGTAATGATTACCCCGTTAAGGACCCTGTGATCGTGTATGAAATTTGATGGCTTCTGATTCCTCCCGACTATGCCACGAAACAAGCTCCATAAATATAGATGGTGGTGTTTCGTGGCAATAATTGAAGGACTTTACTCACCTCCAATATTCTAACTGCATCACAGGGTCCCTTAAGTGGAATTTAATATCTACAGGCACACAATACTTAACACAAAATTCTATAGACATGGAAGGTGAATAAAACTAATTTGGTTCATGGTGTAATGTTCCTTATCGTATTAGATTTGGTATAGGTACTCCGCCTCTGGGAATATAGGGTATTATCTACGGGTACAATATACGTAACACAAGTTTAATAATATCTACAGGCACAATATAAGTAGCACAATATTTTTACACGGGAGGTGAAATAAAACTAAGCTGGAATATTGTGTACTCGTATCATATTATACTTGGAATATATAGGGTATTATCTATCGGGTACAAAATACATAACACAAGTTTAATAATATCTACTGGTACAATATTATATGTAACACAAAATTCTACACGGGAGGTGAATAAAACTAAGCTGGTGACCATAGCGTGTTGTCCCCGTGTTGTAAGAGACTTGGTACATTCCGCCGCTGGGCCCGCTGGCAGAAACACGGGTAATTGCACAGCGAGTGGAACCCTTCCGTCCACGATATATTTCCCAGAAGGACTCCGACTCTGGGAAATTAGATGGAGTAATTCACGGCGTAAATGATTGAGGAGGCGAATTGACGGACGGACGGATGGACGGACAGAGAGAGAGAGAGAGAGAGAGAGAGAGAGAGAGAGAGAGAGAGAGAGAGAGAGAGAGAGAGAGAGAGAGAGAGAGAGAGACTGTGCATATTGTGTAAATGTGTGTGTGTGTGTGTGTGTGTGTGTGTGTGTGTGAGAATTGACGGAAAGAGAGACTGTGCATATTGTGTAAATGTTTGTCCCTGTGTGTGTGTGTGTGTGTGTGTGTGTGTGTGTGTGTGTGTGTGTGTGTACCATTCTCCATATGCAACGTGGGTAATTTGTACTGTATTATGTGTACAGTATGTACGGTTGTGCTTCATATGTACTTCTTTGCATGTGTAGAGTGTGTGTGCTCATGTGTTATTATTATTATGTGTGTATGTGCATGTGTTTATTATTATTGTTGTGTGTGTGAGGGTGTTATTATGTATGTGTGTGATGTTGTTATTATTATTATTACGTCTGTGTGTGTGTGTGTGTGTGTGTGTTGATGCTATTACGTCTGTGTGTGTGTGTGTGTGTGTGTTGTTATTATTATTACGTCTGTGTGTGTTTGTGTGTTGTTGTTGTTATTATTACGTCTGTGTGTGTGTGTGGTGTGTGTGTGTGTGTGTGTGTGTTGTTGTTATTCCGTCTGTGTGTGCGTGTGTGTGGGTGTTATTGTGTATGTGTGTGTTGTTGTTATTATTATTACGTGTGTGTGTGGTGTGTGTGTGTGTGTGTTATGTCTGTGTGTGTTGTTATTATTATTACGTGTGTGTGTGTGTGTGTGTGTGTATGTGTGTGTGTGTGTGTGTGTGTGTGTGTGTATTATTAAGTGAATGTGTCTATTATTATTGTTATTATTATCAGTGTGTATGTGTGTCAGTCATACTATATAGCAAGACTAGTATATGTATGCAAACGTTTCCCCTACCATCACCCATCTGAGTATATATATGCGAGAGAAGACCCGCAGAATGACAACAATACGTCTCTCTGCCCTCAACCCTGCATATAGAGGTTAGGGAGGGAGGGACAGACGAGGAGGAGGAGGAAGTAGGAGGAGGTAAAGAGGCATCAAGGAGAAGGAGAGATGGTCACTTAAAGGAAGCTATAACCTTTTGGTCCGCTCTTCTCAAAGGGTTACCTCCTGGAAGAGTTTTATGATAATATTATG
>JAWQEG010002768.1:10000-27500 GCA_033782935.1 Petrolisthes cinctipes
AATATCCCCCTCTACTTCTCGAGACTAATTTTCTCTGTGTCAATACCTCCTCGTTTCATTCTTCATGTGCTGTATATTATGTGTAATTCTCCCTCCCCCCTCCCCCCCCCCCCAGAGCCGAAGCTGTTCCAGAGCCCAAATCCCGGGATATATTACACCCGGCGGGGTATACGAGTGTCATTCCTGTCGTCGCGTCGCTAAATGGAACGAACCGGCTTTTTCCCGAAGAGGTATGGCAGGGTCAAGGCCTGAGCACGACCATCAAAATCCGTCCATTAATCTCTCGAAATTCCAGCTAGTTTCTCGAAAATTACTCCAATCTCAGTGGTTGTGTGTGAAATATTCGACATCAAGAATCTATTTCCTTTGGTGCGGCGTTTCTTTAACTGTGTCCACGTCTTAAATATTGCGTCCCGGGGTCCCCAATGTTCTTAAAATACGCTTATTGCCCCCGTGTATAATTACAGTCACAAAAAATTGCATTCGTGATTGAAGGAGCGTTTCCTGGTGTGTCCCGGGAAGACCATTACCACCAGTCACGAACACGGCCAGGAGGGGGCTAGGGGGCAGGCTGGTGTGGTAGAGGGGGGCAGGCTGGTGTGGTGGGGGGGGGGGGGCAGGCTGGTGTGGGGAGGGGGCCCAAGCTGGTGTGGGGGAGGGGGCCCAGACTAGTGTGAGAAGGGGGCCCAGCTTATGTGGGGGAATAGGGCCAAGGGGGAAAGGTGAAGAGAGGATTGGGGGGGCACGTGGGGACAGAGGGAACGTAGAAGGTGTGAGGAGGGGGTCGGTTTGGTATACTATATGTAGAGAGAGAAATGGTGGGGCAGGCAGGTGGGCACAGAGGAGATTAAAAGACAGGTAAGGGAATGGGCCAGGTCATACATGTGGAAAGAAGACTGGGGACACATGGGGGAAGGTGTGGGAAGAAGGCCTGGGGCGTTCGTGTGGAAAAAGGACTGGGGGAACTTGGGAACAGGTCTGGGGAAGGAGAGGACCAGGGGGGTTACATGTGGAGAGAGAACTGGGGAGCACGTGGGGACAGGTGTGGGGAAAGAGAGGGCCAGGTGTGGGAAGGGACGGGACTAGGAGGCACTCGTGGGAAAGGAGAAGGGAAGACTGCAGGTGTGAAAAGAACTCAAGAAGGATATGTATGATAGAGGGCTATGTCGGTAGGGCTCAGGTGGTCAGATGCAGGAAGGAGAAATCTACAGGTGTATAGGAAGGGGTGAGGGGTAGATGTGGAGGGTTGAAGTATAGGTGTGGAGGGTTGAAGGGTAGGTGTGGAGGGTTGAAGAGGAATACATGTGAGAAGGTTTGAGTGGACGAGAAGGGTGACACCTGTATGTGTAGTGGGGAGGTTGGTGGGGCAGGCAGAGGTAGGTGAAGTAAAGGTGGAAGGAAGAGACAAACAGAGGCAAAGATAGACAACATCGTGCAGAGTGAAATAAGGGGAGGGAAGGATGGAGGGAGTGAGAGAAGAGGGGTGGGGGGTGTAGAAGGATCAAGGGTGCCAGGGGAGAGGGAAGCAATTAAAATGGAAGAGATAGTACTGGGGCTCATAGGCAAGTGGACGAGCGACACACACACAGGAAAAGACAAGGAGTGGAGGATAGAGGTGGGATGGGGCTTGAAGGATTGCACGCCAGACAATTAAGGTGTTACAAAGAAAACACAGAAGGTAATAAACGGTAACACCAAGGGGCCATAGGATACACTCGTAGTCCTTGGAACCAAAACAATGCTGGCTATGGAGGTGACAACTTTTCGGTAGTATTTTGGACTTACTGGGGTTTGATTAGGAATATATACGGTATGCGAAGAGAAGAGAAGGGAGAGAGAGGGAAGTGGGTGTCAGTCTACAGGGAAAGAAAGGGAGTTAGTTAGGGTAAGAAAAGAGTAAGAAAATTGGAGTTTAGTGAGTAGGGAAGGAGTGAGAAGGGAAGAGTAAGGAGTAGGAAAGAGAAAGAATGGAGTAAAAAAAGAGTAAGAAGGGGACAAGGAAAAAGTAAGAAGGATAGTCCAAGGGGTAAGAGATGGAAGGAGGAACAGAAAATAAAGAAGCGAGTAAGAATGGAGTAAGAAGGGGATAAACAAGGAAAGAGTAAGAAACGAGTAAAAAGGGGACAAGCAACGAAAGAGTAAGAAACGAGTAAAAAGGGGACAAGCAACGAAAGAGTAAGAAAAGAGTAAGCAAGGGACAAGGAAAGAGTAATAAGAATCGAGTAAGAATTGGGGACAAGGAGAGAGCAAGAGAGTCCACGGGGTATAAAAATAAAATGGAAGGAAGACCAGGAACAAGAAACGATGATGGGACAGAAGGTTCATGCGGCCACACTCTACTCTTCTTGCCTTCGTTTAGTACCATACCACCACAAAATGGAGGCTTACGATACTGACTGAACACATGTACAGTTGCCAAAATATGAATTGCAACAACTTTTGATAGAACATTTAAGTTTATTAATGTCCATAGTTGTTTGTAGGGATCATAAGTAAAGTAATACATGCAGAAGGATATGTATATTTTCTTCTGTATTACATGCTTATAGGCCATACAAATAGTTGTGGACTTTACTATGGTTAAAATTCCATTAAGATTTGTTGCATTTCATATTTTGGCAACTTGTACAGCCACAATCAAATATCCACCGACACTTTCCTTCCATCGTAGTAAATATCTTGGTTATAAAAAGCAACACATATATGATTTTGAAGCACCTCATAATAATAATTGAGGGGGTTGAGTTGACATAAAGTGTTGTATGATTATATTTCGATATGATACTGTTTTACTTGCATGATGGAAGGAATGTGTCGGTGGATATTTGATTGTGGCTGTGCAGTACAATATATACGAGGCAACTAGGTAGGGTCTGGTCACATCATACAGATACTTCACGTCCTTGTAAAATATAATGTGTGGTGTTTGTTATGATGAGGTTTATTTGTCCTGTCATACCTCGGGGCCTTTTAATTGACTCGAGAAGTTTGTTTGTTGATCACGTGTGTACAGTTGAGGACAATAATGTTTTTTTTTCTTTTTCATGCAGGAATTTTTTAGCCTCTGTTTGACTAAGGGTAGAAAGAAGGAGGTAATGTTCCCTTCACTCTCTCTCTCTCTCACACTAACCCCAAAGCCTTCCTCTCACTTATTTTTACCACACTAACCTCACAGCCCTCTCACACTAACCTCACAACCCTAGCTCGTTCCTCTCACTCACATGTATGTATGTATGTATGTATGTATGTATGTATGTACAGTTGGCCACATGAATTCGTACACAGTCTGTTATTTTCGAGGGATTACATAATACAGATAATGTAACACTACGTAACTGCAATACAACATTATTATTATTATTAGGTTTGTTGTTTCCCTACCACAGAGTCACTTGGTAGACTATTCATTGCAGTACTCTTCCAGAATAATGACCTCTCTTTCCATATAGCCTGTGTAAGAATCCCTGTGGCCAACTGTACACCAACCACATTATAACCTCAGTCCCCATGCACCATCTCACTTCTGTCCTATCGTTGTTCCTTATCTTACAACCCTCGATCTATCCCTCAATAACACCTTGTGGGCTCTGAACATGTTATACGCATTTTTTACATTGAACAGGAATCACATCTAATACGTATAAAATAAAATAAAAAAAAAACTCACACACACACACGACCAAACACACCTGGTACAGAGAACGAAACACGATTTATACGAAGAACACTTTATGTACATATGTCATGCGTGTTATCCTATATCAAGCACACACACACACATACACACACACACTTCCAATCTCACACGTTGCACTTTGGCCAGAAACTCATGCAGCATTTCCTGAAAGTTTAGCACGCAGCGTTATTAAGGTGAACGAAGCATATTGGTTTTAATAATATGAAAGACACACACACAGTTCACACACCGCCATTTAACTACAATACATAATTATGCATACAAAAAATACATATAATACGAAGCATCAACATCACTGCCACCACCACCACCACCACCATCACTCTGTATACCTGTTCTCTTCTGTACGTTTTTCCTATCATTATATTTTATTCTCCCAGATCAACAGACTGTATGTACCATGCTAAGAAGATAATATATACTGACACTGTATAATATAATCTGGATGAATTTGGTTGTGCTGCAGTCATTTTACACAGACCAAGACCAAGAAATGTCCCAAAGAAACACACTTAGATCTATTATGTCATTTCAGAATACTGGATTACATATTATGTATTCTGGAAACGAAAGTAGATTGTGTACCAAAAAAAAAAAAAAAAAAAAAAAAAAGTTGGGAGGAGTCAAGGTTGATTGAACAATGGTAAAAATAATAATGGTGAATGTCTGTTGCATCATGGCCATCTTAAAGTTAAAATTAAAGTTACATGGCCATCTTAGGTGTGTACTGTACGTTTGGTGGCCATTTTGAACTACACAACTCTAAGAAAATATTATTATTCTTAAGGAGATGGAGGGTATAGTTTTGGCATTTTTAGTGATGATGATGAATGAATGCTTACGAATAAAATTTTAAGTTAAGGGGGTGTATAGCACATTGTTTTGGGTGGTAAATCTGGAGCAAATGATTCCTCCAAATTATTCTCAGCAACAGGTCACCATTATTTTTATTAATCTGGTCCTGTTTCCTGGCATACTTTGGAGGAATCAAGTCACTAAAATGTACCGATAGTATACTTATATCTCCTTAATGTACGATATACAAGGACTAACCTTAATTTAAGACGAGGGAAAATGGAACAGAAGACACTTTTTTTTCAACAGTATTTTACATCTGCAGATAAAATTGTAGGAGATTACTTATTCTAATCATTATCATCTTTATCATCATTTTTCAACATCATAATCATCCTCAATAATCGTCGTTGTCGTCAGTGATAGGCAAACATATTAAAAAAAGCTTCATATTAGGGACCCTGTGATCGTGTATGAAAATTGGAGGCTTCTGATCCATCCTGACAGTGCCATGAAACAAGCTCCTTCCAAAATATAGGTAGGTGGTGTTTCGTGGCAATATTTGAAGGACTCATCTACCTCCAATTCTCTGACTATTCATCACTGGGTCCCTTAATGTAACTCCCCCCTTATCACCTTTTTATACTGTATATATTTTAGTAACTCTTTGATGACCCCCTTCCATTAGTCCTACGATAATTATATTTTCCGAAATAATAGTTGATTAATGTTGAACAAATTAGTACCTACCTCAAGACATTATTTGGCCCGTAGTGTTTGAGATAACTTCAAGGTCAGTGTCACCATAATAATTTGTATACATAATAAGCATTGCAGTAACATTGCAGTAATATTTCTTACCGAGGGGAGGCGATAACATATAATAATAATAATCATCATCTGAGAAACAGACTTAAGGGGAAATTCTTTTGTTGGTAAATTAGAAGGTCTGTGATTCCTCCACACTATACCACAAAACAACAGATCCCCAATTAGTACCATTGAGTGCGTCTGTTTTCTCCCAATTTACCAACAGGAGAATCTCCCCTTAAGGACCCTGTGATCGTGGATGGGAATTGGAGGCTTCTGATTCCTTCTGACCATGCCACGAAACACACTCCTCCCATATAGGTGTGTGTGTTTCGTGGCAATGTTTAAAGGACTCATTTACTTCCAATTTTCTGACTGCATCACAGGGTCCCTTAAGGTGGAAGGAAATTCACTCTTCATTACTCGCTCCACAGTATGTCAGGAAACAGGACCGACCAGATGAACAAAAAATAATGGTGTCCTGGCTGATGCTTGGAATAGTTTGGAGGAATGCTGCAGGGTTGATTCAGGTGAGGCCATGTCCACCCAGAGTAATGTCACCCACCCCCACCCACACACCCACACCCACACCCACACCACCCATCCCAACCTGCCCAGCCCTGATTCATGGTTTTCTCTCCCTTACCCACCCCAGTCCAGTCCTTCTCTCCCTCCCTCCCTCTCTCTCTCTCTCTCTCCCTCCCTCCCTCCATCCCTCTGAGCATCCCTCCCTCCCTCCTTCTCCCTCCCCCATCCCAGGCCAGCCACACCTCCCTACATTCAATAAAGATCACTGAGATATGTCCTCCGAGAAGATCCCTCAAGCTGACTTACGATGTCCCAAGAGATTTCCACAAACTGTCCCCTTTTGTTCCTCCCCCTCGTCACTCACAAGGCGACCCTCCTCACTTTTCCTTCTTTTATCCTTTCCTTTCCTCTCTCTCTCTCTCTCGCTCTCTTGCTCTTGTTCCTTCTCTCATTTTCTTTCTCTGTTCCTCTATTTCCGTCTCTGTGTTTCTGTCTATCTATCACTGTCTCTCTCTCTCTCTCTCTCTCTCTCTCTCTCTCTCTCTCTCTCTCTCTCTCTCTCTCTCTCTCTCTCTCTCTCTCTCTCTCTCTCTCTCTCTCTCTCTCTCTCTCTCTCTCTCTCTCACTGTTATTGTTGCTTTACTTCACTTTACGGGCTTGACAACACGTACTCACTCGCAGCCTCAATATGGAACATCATAAGTTAGACAACAAAAAACACACAGAACTAATCAGAAAGTGTCATCACCTATTTCCCTTCCATTCCACCCACTCACGGATCATTTCTTTCTTCAGCTGACCACCACCACCACACCACAACACATGCACCTCGGTTCCTTCCCTCCTCTATCGTCCTATATACTTGCCCGACCTCTTCCTCTGACCAACTCTTGCACCACCACCACCACCACTGTCCTTCCATATCTTCTCTATGCAGTATTTTATTCCTTACCCACCACCACCACCACCAACGCCATTCCTCTAGATATCCTTTGTCCCTTTTGCATTCTTTTATTCCTTACGTACCATCTCCACACAACCACCACAATTATTTCCCTCCCTTCCACTCACTTCTTTTAAATCCTCCTTCCCTGTCTCCTTCCTTCTCTTCCATTCACTCCTTTCCAATCCTTTTTTACCATCCTCCTTCCCTGTCTCCTTCCACTTACTCTATTTTTCCAATCCATTTTACCATCCTATTTCACTGTCTCCTTCCCTCTATCCCACTCACTCCTTTCCAATCCTTTTTACCATTCTTCCTCCTTCCTTCCCGTCCCTTCTTTTCCTTACCATCCCACCTGTCGTTCATCCCATTCGTCCCCTTCAATCCTTCCTGTCTCTCTTCCTTCCACTCTAACTATCCACACCGCCATTACCCTCCCAGACACTCTACTCCTTCCTCCTCCTCCTCCTCCTCCTCCTCCTCCTCCTCCTCCTCCTCCTCCTCATTTTCTTCCTTTCTCGAGCCTCTTTTCCTCCACTCTCACCACATCCTTGTCCTCTTCCATCTTCCTCCATCCGCTCGTCTGTCCCAACTTCCTCCTCCAAAACATTCCCTTCATCTATCTGTTTCTGTCTTTGTTTCTGTCTTTGTATTCGTCTCTCTCTCTCTCTCTCTCTCTCTCTCTCTCTCTCTCTCTCTCTCTCTCTCTCTCTCTCTCTGCCAGTCAGTCTGCGGGCGGACACACTAGAGGCAATCAAAGCGACATCGCCAAATGATACCTTGCGCTCAGAACTCTTGCTAGGCGTGTCATTACGTGGCCTGGGACTCATAACTCCTCCGCCCTCACCCACAGCATCTCTCCACGCCACACCACGCCACACCACGCCATGGATACAGTATTGGAAACCTCATACTACTACTACTACTACTATTACTACTTTAACTCCTATGCCCTCATCTATACATAGTACCTTCTGCTCCTACAACTACGACTACTACTACTACGACTACTCTTATGCCCTCATTTATAAGTAGTACCTTCTCCTACTACTACTACTATTACTACTACTATGCCCTCATCTCTAGAATCTCTAGATAGTACCTTCTGCTCCTTTTCCTTCTACTACTATTATTACTACTACTACTACTACTACTACTACTACTACTACTACTACTACTACTACTACTATGCCCTCATCTATATAGAAGTATATCTTTTCCATGCACTGCACACTATACAATGCTAAGGACATATATACACCTTATTGAGAATCTTCTTATGAATTTCACCTTCTTTCACCCACACCATCACTTACTCCACACCACGACACTACACCACTCCACACCACACCACACCACGACACGAAACACGACACACGATACGACGCCACACGACACCACTCCACTCCACTCCACACAACACCACTCCACTCCACACCACACCACACCACTCCACTCCACTCCACTCCAAACAACACTACTCCACTCCTCTCCACACCACACCACTCCACACCACACAACACCACACAACACCACTCCACTCCACTCCACACCACACCACACCACACCACGACACACTACACTACACAACACCTACACCACTCCACTCCACACCACACCACACCACGAAACACGACACCACTCCACACCACTCCACTCCACATTGTATTAGGAACCTCCACTTGTACTCCACCTGCACATGCAACATTTCTCCACACACATCACTCCACCACGTCACTCCACCATGGTCATACATCATCTATATGCTTCAAGTTGGTGACAATAAACGTGTCGCACCTTCCTTATCCATCTATTCGCCTATATCTTTCTATCTATCCATCCATTCGCCTATATATCTTCCTATCTATGCATTTATCTAACTATCTATTCTGTCATTTATCCGCCGCGCCTCTCCTAACCTTCAATTTGTCTATCTTCTTATCTATCCATTTATCCACCCATTCGTCTATCTATCTATCTATCTCCTTATTTATTCATTTATCCATCTATTCCTTTATCTATCTCCTTATCTATCCATTTATCCATCCATTCGTCTATCTATCTCCTTATCTATCCATTTATCCACCCATTCGTTTATCTATCTCCTTATTTATCCATTTATTCATCCATTCGTCCATCTATCTCCTTATTTATTCATTTATCCATCCATTCGTCTATCTATCTCCTTATCTATCCATTTATCCATCCATTCGTCTATCTATCTATCTCCTTATCTATCCATTTATCACACTCTACATTCATTCATCCATCCATCCGTCGCGCCTCTCCTATCCTTCCATTCGTCTATCTTCTTATCTATCAATCAATCTATCCACCTCTAAATTCAGTCACCCATCCCACTATGCAACCAGTCATCCAACCAACCATTCATCCAACCATTCATCCAACCAGTCATCCAACCAACCATTCATCTACCCATTCATCTGGTTAAATTCCGTCTGACACACCGCAAAATACACTTCATTACACTGTACAGTAAATAATATAATCCCGCCTGAGGTAACCAAAACATAACACTCATTGTATATATACGCTCTCCACTATTTCATGTGTTCAGTCACGACCAACCAACACTCCTGCCTGCAACACCTTCGATATGAAATGGCCTCGAAAAGAGATATATATATATAATGCGCTGTAGTGGTTGTCCATAGTTTCATTCCACCGGCTATATTTTTCATTCACCCGATGCAAGATTTTTTTTTTTTTTTTTTTTTCGTGACTGTCCTATCGGAAAGTAGTTGTGTTGTTTATACAGCTTCCTCACCTTCCTCTTGTGAATTTAAAACAACTAAGCACTATAATTATTATAAATGAATGATTCTACCTTGAAATCAATCTCGTGAGCCCAAAGCAACATGAACACTAAATAAAACTATTATTTCTAATTTTTTAAGTCAGTCTCGTGAAAATGACGCAACGCAAACATTATAATTATAAACTATTGATTCTAATTTTAAAGTCAACCTCGTTAGCCCGAAGCAATATAAACATTTAATGAAACAATTGATTCTAATTCTGAATTCAAACTCATGATTCTGACGCAAAGTAACCGCTTTATTATAATGTAAAAAATTCTATCTTTCCCACAACAAAGTCATCCGCCTGGGACTCTGATTTTCAAGTTTACTTACAACTATCATGGCGAGAATAACAACAACGATGACTATTGGTGTGAGCTGAGGTGTATTATTCTGTTTTCCCTCCTTTCCTTCTATTTCCTTCGTGCTTGTTGTCCCTCCTTTCCTTCTATTTCCTTCGTGTTTGTTGTCCCTCCTTTCCTTCTATTTCCTTAGTGTTTGTTGTCCCTCCTTTCCTTCTATTTCCTTCGTGTTTGTTGTCCCTCCTTTCCTTTTATTTCCTTAGTGTTTGTTGTCCCTCCTTTCCTTTTATTTCCTTAGTGTTTGTTGTCCCTCCTTTTCTTCTATTTCCTTCGTGCTTGCTGTCCCTCCTTTCCTTCTATTTCCTTCGTGTTTGCTGTCCCTCCTTTCCTTTTATTACCTTAGTGTTTGTTGTCCCTCCTTTTCTTCTATTTCCTTCGTGCTTGCTGTCCCTCCTTTCCTTTTATTCCTTAGTGTTTGTTGTCCCTCCTTTCTTTTTATTTCCTTCGTGTTTGCTGTCCCTCCTTTTCTTCTATTTCCTTCGTGCTTGCTGTCCCTCTTTTCCTTCTATTTCCTTATTGCCTGCTGTCCCTCCTTTCCTTCTATTTCACAGGGTCTTCCAGGTCTAGGACGGTCTTCTCAAAATAATCCACTGGGAAATTTAAAGAATAAGAGGAAACTAGTATGCGAATCTGGGATATGTGTTGCATCATTGTTGTAGGAGGTAGTACACATTTGCTACATTGGAGTGCCTCGATTCCTCCAAAGTATGCGAGGATAGGAAATAGTAATAATAGTGAATAGCAAATAGTAATAATAGTGAATAGCAAATAGTAATGATAGTGAATAGCAAATAGTAATAATAGTGGATAGCAAATAGTAATAATAGTGAATAGCAAATAGTAATAATAGTGAATAGCAAATAGTAATAATGGTGAATAGCAAATAGTAATAATAGTGAATAGCAAATAGTAATAATAGTGGATAGCAGATAGTAATAATAGTGGATAGCAAATAGTAATAATAGTGAATAGGAAATAGTAATAATAGTGAATAGCAAATAGTATTAATAGTGAATAGCAAATAGTAATAATAGTGAATAGCAAATAGTAATAATAGTGATTAGCAAATAGTAATAATAGTGAATAGCAAATAGTAATGATAGTGAATAGCAAATAGTAATAATAGTGAATAGCAAATAGTAATAATAGTGAATAGCAAATAGTAATAATAGTGAATAGCAAATAGTAATAATAGTGAATAGCAAATAGTAATAATAGTGGATAGCAAATAGTAATAATGGTGAATAGCAAATAGTAATGATAGTGAATAGCAAATAGTAATAATAGTGAATAGCAAATAGTAATGATAGTGAATAGCAAATAGTAATAATAGTGGATAGCAAATAGTAATGATAGTGAATAGCAAATAGTAATAATAGTGAATAGCAAATAGTAATAATAGTGAATAGCAAATAGTAATAATAGTGAATAGAAAATAGTAATAATAGTGAATAGCAAATAGTAATAATAGTGAATAGCAAATAGTAATAATAGTGAATAGCAAATAGTAATAATAGTGAATAGCAAATAGTAATAATAGTGAATAGAAAATAGTAATAATAGTGAGTAGCAAATAGTAATAATAGTGAATAGCAAATAGTAATAATAGTGAATAGCAAATAGTAATAATAGTGGATAGCAAATAGTAAATAATGGTGACCTGTCGCCTGGAATAGTTTTGGAAGAATCAGTTGCCGTACTATAGAACAAGATTTACCTTCGAGAAATTTGGAAAAAAAAAAATTCACTGCCTTCATAACAAACCTCACGCTTACTTATACCATATCGTCACGTGTGTATATAATTATACTGTATATATATCAGATGTTTTTGCTCACTCTGTCATTTGTTGATCTTCATATTGTGTATTTTTATGAGTTAGAACTGCATAGACCCGTACAAAAATAGATAAATATATATATATAACTCTGTAATTTGTTGTTAATTGTCATATTGTGTATTTTTATTAGTTAGAACTGCATAGACCCGTACAAAAATAGATAAATATATATATAACTCTGTAATTTGTTGATCGTCATATTGTATAATTTTTATGAATTAGAACTGCATAGACCCGTACAAAAATAGATAAATAAATAGATATATAAATACTTGACAACGACAGACACCATCACCACCACTACATACAGTCACTCCCCGCTAGGTTACAGTGACGTTGCTCTCATCATCACTCTAGCTCCATGTGCGTATAGTTTATTTTATTATTTTTATTTTTTTCTATTTTTTATTGTCCTCATTTGTTCTTGACGTGTCGGCGTAGTGGCCCAGGATAATTGACGAACAGCTGGACCCAGTTCACCTCTGAAAAAATCCCAGACGTTTTCTCGTGGATTTCAACCCGGGCCCTTGACATTCGCAGACGGTCTCTTTATTTGTTTACTTCACTATCGGTCGTATTTCTTGTCGTCAATGATCGTGGTGTCATGACTCAGCTTCCATACGCGACTGTCGGTTCATTGGTTAGGTTAGTTTTGGTTAGGTTAGGTTAGTTTAGGTTAGGTTAGGTTAGGTTAGGTTAGTTTAGGTTAGGTTAGGTTAGGTTAGTTTAGGTTAGTTTAGGTTAGGTTAGGTTAGTTTAGGTTAGGTTAGGTTAGGTTAGGTTAGGTTAGGTTAGGTTAGGTTAGTTTAGGTTAGGTTAGGTCAGTTTAGGTTAGTTTAGGTTAGGTTAGTTTAGGGATCGTAGGCAAGAACAGCAGTGGTGTTGACGTTGGTGTGGTACCGGTACGATGACTCATTAGACGCACTACAGAGCCATCGTACCGGTACCACGCTATCGTCAACACCACCACCACCACCACCACTAATATTCTTGCCTATGACTCCTTTTTAGATCCAATTTACGACACTGATAGACACGACTGTTTTGTTTTGTGTTTCAGCAAGGTTAACGTTATACTATTGGGTTGGTTTGCTGGATAATAATATACAGTACCGACCTGCAGGATTTCTAACACACTCGGCCTCTCCTATAGGCTATATAAATACAACGTTAAAAATAAACTGGTACTCAATAATCATACTTTCTTCTCCTTATCCTTTTGAAGCCCCTCCCGGTCACGACTCTATCACATCTAAATACTCCACTATAGACCTAGGTTACCTCTTCTTTCAGTCTTTCCTTAATCATACTTCAGATTCCGGCATTTCTCTCTCTCTCTCTCTCTCTCTCTCTCTCTCTCTCTCTCTCTCTCTCTCAACAACACATGGTCTTTGAGGATGCCCGATGTGGTGTGGCAGCTTTAAGGAACCCTGTGATGTAGTCAGAAAATTGGAGTTATACGAGTCCTTCAAATATTGCAACGAAACACCACCTATATGGAAGGAGCTTGTTTCATGGAGTGCTCAGGAGGAATCAGAAGCCTCCATTTTTTTTTCATACACGATCACAGGGTCCTTAATATATATGTACTGTAGTGTTTGTTGTGGATCAATTATTATGTGCATAGAAGCCATGTAGTCGTAAAAGTGACCAAAGTTATCACAATTATGTATTCCAAAGCCTACAGTCCCGAGGTTGAGGCAAAAAAAGAAAAATATAAATAAATAATAAAAATAAAATAAAAAAATAAAGAAAGAAAATAAAAGCTCTTTCAGTATTTTTCCTTAAGTTTTGTGAGATCTTACTGCAGACATGACTTGGACATTTAGACTAATCCTGTTCTTTTTAATCGCCCAACGCCAAAACGTAAACAATAACGAACTAGTCTGATATTTAAATCTGTAATGCCATTTGATATTAGTTGCAGGCAAAGAGGGTCATTCATTAACTTGCATACAATTCAAAATAAAGGTATCGTCTGAATTGCTGATCGACAAAACTAATCTTCTCATTGTCACTCCTCTTTCCTTCACCACCAATAAAAGAATAAAATAAATATATAACCCCACAAGTAGGGAAAACACCACGTTACCACCTTCACTCACTCACTCACTCTTGGTTGTAGTGACTGTATCCCTCACTACCTGTAAGAAGAGAACAGTACATAAACTCACAAAATGGAGGAACACCAGCAACTGAACTGAACTGAACTGTAACACACACACACACACACACACACACACACACACACACACACACACACACTTTCACTCTCACTCTCCTTCCCTTGGTGATGGTGGGTGCCTGTATCTCTCACACCAGTCAGAGGAGAACAGTCTATAAACTCACAGAAAGGAAGAACACCAACAACTGAACTGAACTGTAACACACACAAACACAAACACACACACACTCACTGTGTGTGTGTGTGTGTGTGTGTGTGTGTGTGTGTGTTGGTGATGATTGTACCCACACCAGTAATCACCATGCAGTCACCACAACAGTCATACACAATCCCACACACCACCACCACCACCACCACCACCAGAGTCTCATACAGTTGACTCCAAAAGTTATCTCTGCAGTAATTCTATTTTAGCCAGCCAGCCAGTCAGTCACCATGCAGGGACCAAAGACAGAACCAGAGAAATAGAGGACAGGAACCGAGAAACGTTGATGTATGAATTAACATTACCGTCACAGCACCACTATAGTCAGTCCTGTTGTTATTTCTATATTGTATACAGAATAGTTTGTGTGTTAATGACGATCCGACTGAGAAAGCGAAGAGGTTAAGGGGAGCTTCTCTTGTTGGTGAATTGGAAGGTCCCTGATTCCTCCAAACTATGCAACGAAACAGACGCCCCCAATGGTACTAGTAGTTTCGTGGCATAGTTTGGAGGAATCAGAGACCTTCCAATTCACCAACAACAACAAAATCTCACCTTAATGAAGATAGTGTGAGTCTGCAGGGTTTCACAGATTTCCCCCCTTTCTGCTTTAACGATATATACAAGTCAAAAAACACACATACATGCAGTCATATATATATAGTAGTATTATGTAACGGAGAGGAGAAAATAATATAGTAGTAAGTCTGTGTGGTATAAAGGGAAAAATGCCGTATAGAAGTAGTAATATACAGTATAGCGGAGGGGACAATAATGTATAGTAGTAATAGTAAGTCTGTGTGGTATAGATGTATAGTATTTATTATGTAAAGGAGAGGGGACATGTTGATATAGTGATATAGTGGAGATGCCGTATAGATGGGTAAATATTGTGGTAGTATAAATATTGTGGTAGTATAAATATTGTGGTAGTATAAATATTGTGGTAGTATAAATATTGTGGTAGTATAATCCTCTGTGGTATTGCGGGGGAGAGATAGTCAGTCAGTCAGTATAGGGTGTTAGCAGGGTTGGGTTGGGTTGGGATGGGAAGGGGACGATGTGAGACGCGTGCCGCCGTCAACACCCCACCACTACCCACGGTAAATAATGGCTTTATAATAACCATATTTGGACTCGAGCTAATCGTACACTGCCGGCAACACTCGTCAGGGATCCGTAATTATTTGTAATGATTTATATTTTGACGAATGTACGGAGGGGCAGAAGGAGGGAGGGAGGAAGGGACAGTGATAGTGTTGGTGGTTTCTTCCGCTCTTGTTGTTCCGATTATTACGTTTCCTTCGTTTAATTAAGTCAGTTTTATTTTTATTTTGTTCCTCTACCTGTCTGTATCTATTCTAAAGACCACAGAAATATTTATACTTGTGATCTAAATGTGGGAATTGTTGTGTTGTTTCCTCTGTGTATGCATGGTGACTGACTGTTCCTGATCCCTGCACCCGCGATGATGAAGGAGAGAGAGAGAGAGGCAGTGTTTGTGATCGCTCGCTGCCCATGTATAAACACTGGGTTATTCACTTTGTCTGTAATATCCATTGCGCTTCCTGCAAGTTGATGACCAATTTGTGAAGATTATGCATGCGTGGTTCGTGTTGATATGTTCTTGAAATATAATAATAATAATAATAAAAAATCTTATAGCATTTATAGCATCTTAGTACCGTTGAAGAACCTCTATAGTGTTATGTGTAGAATTACAGTGTCTCTCATTCATCAGCTTGCGCCTGAACTGTTTTATATACTGTACGTACTGTACCTCAATTTCCGCGACAACCTGCACCTACTATATAGCGCCGTCCCTCTTCCCTCCCTGGAAAAAGTCAAGTCAAAACACCTAGAGCTGAGACTCGTGGTGGTTTAGTGGCATAACCAAAACAATCCCCTACAAGTAATATTATTATCCAGACAGAATCTAAAAATGACACAAATTTTCACGAATTAAATACTACTAGAAGGGAAGAGTGGCAGTACTTGGGAATGTGGATATAACTGTGTCACTCTAGAGGCCTCATACATTATTACACTGTTCACTATAATACATATACAGCCATTTCAGTGTGTAGTTCTGACTCAAGTTCTCTGGTGACTGATGTGTTAAGGGTTAGAGTATACTTCTGTTACATTAGAGAGCCTTGATTCCTCCAAAGTTTGCCAGGAAACAGGACCAGATTAACAAAAATAATGGTGGCCTGTTGCTGGGAATAGTTTGGAGGAATCATTATCTCCAAAAATGACTAAACTATACCCTCACCTTAACTTAAATGGATGGTGAAAGGAGTGAAGGACATATCCAGTGTAGCAACCATCAACTGAGAAATTAAACATGAATTATGACAAAAATAAAATGGACTGATGGGGAAGTACACGGTATGAAAATTACAGGTAAAGGAAAATCTGACGTCAAGGAAAGACATTACTCTAAGTTATATTTACAGTGTAAGGGGAAATGTCCAATGTCCAACGTAAACTTTCTATAACAAAAAATAAACCAAAGAAAGTAGACTGAAAATTATACTATAAGGGAAAATAATTCATAGGGAAAAAATTAAGCCACTTTATGTGATGATATATATTACTAGGATAAACTATTTAATTAAGAGAATTGACCTGCAATGAAAGGAATGAGACAATTTAAGGGGAGTGTATATTTTTGGCAAACTGGAGCTTCTTGATTCCTCCAGAGCATACATACCATTTTAATTAAACAAGATCAGATTAACAAAAATAATAATGGAGGTGGTCTGTTGCTTGGAATAGTCTGGAGGAATCAGTTGCTACAGATTTACCAACAACACTGTACTGACTGTCCCCTCATACTAAATTTTAAAGGGGTAAGTGGCAGTAGATGACGATGATGAGGTGGTGGGAGGAACACAAAAGGATATAGAGAAGGGGAAATAAAAAAGTGTAGAGTGAGTGACAGAGTGATAGTTGACAAGGTTTGGTCACTTTGCTGGTTGGTTTATTGCAGTAGTATATATAGTGAGGATAATACCAGGTTACTGTGGTGTGTATACCTGTAGAGAGATGGTTGTATGAAGTTCCCTTGTTGTGGTAATAATATACAGATGGGAGGACTGTTGTTACACGTCTGTCTCTCTCTCTCTCTCTCTCTCTCTCTCTCTCTCTCTCTCTCTCTCTCTCTCTCTCTCTCTCTCTCTCTCTCTCTCTCTCTCTCTTCTCTCTTATAGAAGTTGAAGAGAAGTACTTAATGGTCTCTCTCTCTCTCTCTCTCTCTCTCTCTCTCTCTCTCTCTCTCTCTCTCTCTCATATAGAAGTTGAAGATAAG
>JAWQEG010002768.1:30000-95000 GCA_033782935.1 Petrolisthes cinctipes
ATGGGTTTTTTTCGCTACTTGTCTGCGAATCCAACAGCTATTTATTTACCCTCTTAAAAGGTTAATACACGCTACTTTTGATAATACAGTGAAGTGCCTTGTTTCCTCCAAAGTACGCCAGGAACAGAACTAACGAATACAAATGTAATGGTATCCTGTATGTTGCTATGAATAACTTGGCTGCATCACCAGTTGCTTGTTCCAGATTTTTACCACCAATAACACTGTCTACGTACAATAATTATATACCTCCTTAATAACACCACTGATTGGGTGTTACTGTCATTACCTCTGTTGTAACTATACGTGGAAATGATAGATGGGACAAACGGTGTAGTGGAAATGACAGCTTTTACACCAAGACTATAATTAGGCAGTATGGTAATTTGGATTTGGTAATTTGAGATGCATGACGTGAAATATTGGAAATGACAGCTTTTACTCCAATTATTATTCTGTATGATGGTAATTTTATGTTTCCGAATATACATATGCATCACATAATGTAATTACAATATGCTACAATAATAACCTGTTTTCTTCACATGCATGTTCTTCATATAATATTCCTTTAAAATGTTGAACTAATAATGACAAATTGTTTCCACGGTTATTTGCCCCAAAATGTGTTGAAAATTTGCTCCGTATTTTCACGCCTGATTCCTACAAAGCTGCACACAAAAAAAATATATATATAATAATGATAATAATAATAATAATAATAATAATAATCAGTTACGCCAGATTTAGGCCTACCAGCACTGAACTTTCCATCCCCTTAAAGCGACAACCGCAAGTACCAACACAAACATAGAGGGGGTAATTCTTTTTTGGTACTTTGGAGTGCCTTGATTCCTCCAAAGTATGCTGGGAAACAGGACCACCAGAATAGCAAAAGTAATGGTGTTCTGTTGCTTAGAATAGTTTGAGGATTCAGTTGCTCCAGAATTACCAATACAAAAAGAATTTACAGCGTTTAAAACACTTTACAGGAAGGTGTGATATGTATAATATTACGACCATAGATAGATACACGTTTCGCTTACGTTTCCTTCTATTTATGTTGCAGGTAAATACCATGCAGGCTCTGTAAATTTTCGGTGTAACCATACTCTCTCTCTCTCTCTCTCTCTCTCTCTCTCTCTCTCTCTCTCTCTCTCTCTCTCTCTCTCTCTCACACACAGACACACACACATATACCGAAAAAAACACGAAATTAAATGAGAGAGTAGATACATTTTCACAAGGTTAATGTATATATAAAAATCATGTGTAGCTGAGGACTCGATGGTCTGTATTATGGCACACAAGCAGGTGATAGGGATCAAGTCAGGTATCATGCACCTCTCTCTCTCTCTCTCTCTCTCTCTCTCTCTCTCTCTAAAATGGCCAGCCACCATGGGCGTATAATATGAGTAATGTCAGTCTCTCTCTCTCTCTCTCTCTCTCTCTCTCTCTCTCTCTCTCTCTCTCTCTCTCTCTCTCTCTCTCTCTCACACACAATCATGGACAATTAATATCGCAAGATCCAAATACCATAATAATTATAAACCCTTTAAGGGGATAGTATACTTTTGGTACATTGGAGTGCCATCATTCCTCCAAAGTATGACAAGAAACAGGACCAGATTAGCAAAAATAATGGTGGCCTGTTGCCTGGACTAATTTGGAGGAATCATTTTGCTCCAGATTAATCAACAATGTACTACCCCCTTAATAACCCCATCCATTTCTGTTTACTCACAGTTATGATTATCGCAAGATCAAGATATACCTTTACCGGGTGAGCTGTAGTGCCTGATGGAAAAAAAAAAAAAAAAAAAAAAAAAAAAACAGAAATACAGTCTTAATAATGATGGATGAGGGTCCCACGCTCCGGCCAAATATATAGTGTGTATGGTGGTGGTGGTGGTGGTGGTTTTGCCTTTCATCCTACCCACGGTTGAGATAGAATAGGTTAAGGTTAGGTCACAGCCAGAGCTCAGGTGGGAGTGTGAAGTGGGAATGAAGGGGGGAGGGAATCTGGACCCACAAGGACGCGCGAGACTACAAAGGCTCAATCTTAACCAGTGAATATTATGAGGTGGTATCTATCTGACTCATAGTGGGCCCATGTGTAAAGTGGCCGACCTATACCATCAGTTCTAGACCGTGATCCTGCCTTACTTAGTCATGTCACCTCGTCCCTCACTCATGCAACACCGTCACTCCATATTTATCTATTATTATTGGTCACGATGAACTATTGGCCACAAAACTTCGTACACATGTTGTTGTTGTTGTTTTTGTTGTTTTTGTTGTTTTCGAGGGTTTACAACATAGAGGAAATGCAAGACCACGTAACTGCATTAGCATTAAGGTTGTTTTTTTTACAATCCCTGAGTCACTTGTAGATCATTCATTTGCTGTACTGTACTTCCAGAATATTGACCTCTCGTTCCATATAATAGCCTGTGTAGGAATTTCTGTGGCCAACCGTACACTCTACCTTGTCTCACCTCCCACTGTCCAAACGGCCCCCTCAGCCTCCTTAAGGTGGTAATTCTATTTTGTTACATTGGAGTGTCATGATTCCTCCAAAGTATGCTAGGAAACAGGAACAGAAAAGCAAAAATAATAGTGTTCTGTTGCTTGGAATAGTTTGGAGGATTCGCTTGCTCCAGATTTATCAACACAAAACTTCCCCCTTTTATTAATTCTCTTAAAAGAAATTCCTATTGCTGAAGATGGCAATGAAGAATGTGCGTTCGTATCCTCATTCAATAGTTAAGTGAATCTATGGCATAAAGGCTGGTAACTTTTATTTTTACACATTACATTATTTAAATATACTCTAAGACAAACCATAGAAGATTATACTACACCACACACACTTTACTAATGATGAGGATTAGACGCATTTTCAACCTTTTTTTTCTATTGCTCACATCAGGAAAAACAAAACAAAAAAAACTTACATTAATTTTTTCATCAAAGGGTTAAAGAGGTCATCAATTTGTCAGCAGCAACTTGGAAGGATACTAATAATAAAACCTACAAAACCATTTCTGGAAGTAACTATATATATACCTCAGTGTGTGTATGGCCTAGTAGTGTTTTAAATAAGGCTTAGTGAGGGGGAAGGAATCGGTGGTAAGGCGCCTCTATGGAATTCACCGACAACCATGAATTACCCTTTTTTAACTCGGGGTATATACACTTCATCCGTCCTGCAGAGTGGGATACAAATTATGGTGTACAGATCTACCTTCCTTGATTATACAGACGAACTGCTGCAACTCCCGTCTTACCCACCAAGTGCTTAATTCCTTCCTTTATCTTCCCTTCCCGTCAGTACCAATCACGGAGGGTTACCTATAGTTGGTGGAGGCCAGACTTAACGAGTATTTTTCTATTGTTTTGTGTGTGTGTGTGTGTGTGTGTGTGTGTGTGTGTGTGTGTGTGTGTGTGTGTGTGTGTGTGTGTGTGTGTGTTTTCCTGACCAGGCGAAGTACACCAACTCCCTTCCAACTAAAATATTCCTGGGACTAACTCATTATCTAAGCACTATTTTCGTGTACTCTTGTGATATGACTTTTTTTTAACAATTGGGTACTTATTTACTGTATACATTTAGAGCTGCTGTTGCTTTACTTAATTTTAGGAACATTATCCATTAAATATATTATGATACGAGAGGGAAGCCATCCATCCATCAGAGTTTAATGTTTTTCCTTTAGACAACCGTATATGTGTATGGAAAATTATTATTGTCCATAACAGTACATACAAACACAATCTCGAAGGACATGGGAAAAACAACCGAACAAAAGCAGATCCCATAAGCTGCAATAACTCTCCCATAGTCATACATGCAAAGTAGCAAAGAGAAAATTGCATGGACCATTGCATGAATCGGTAACACAAGAGGAAATCCGCCAATTAATAAGGAGGGTTATAATCCACGAGTGAAATTCTAGCCCAGGACGATACAGCTGTCAGTCAGAGGGACATAAAAACTAGGGGGTCATGTGGACGTATAGACAGACCACTATGTACGCCACGCCCCCAGCCTTCCTACAGCTGTCTCAACACACACACACACACATAACAGCTCTTACACACACACACACACACAACAGCTCTTACACACATACACACACACACACAACAGCTCTTACACACACACACACACACACACACACACACACACACACACACACAACAGCTCTTACACACACACACACACACACACACACACACAACAGCTCTTACACACACACACACACACACACACACAACAGCTCTTACACATACACACACACACACATTGTACTGTACTGTGGAATCTTCATGTCTTCTATTTCGGACACACATACACATACACACACACACACACGTTTTGTACATACACATATTAACACATACACGAGCAGAGATGATGGACACATGCATGAACAACGATATACAATGAAATGGGACACATATGCATGCACGTTATAAAAACATACAAACACGCCGAAAATAGGAATAAAAGAACTCAAATACACACAGGCATTGACACAGAGGACCACACACGACACTTGATTTACACCTCAACAGACGTCAAACAATAGAGGGTTTTTATAAAGGTATATCTAACTGTTTTGAATGTAATTGAAAAGATTATTATGTTGGCCTCAGTCAGTCCCATTAAGTAAGGGGAGATTCTCTGTTTGATAAATTGGATGGCTACTGATTCCTCCAAACTATATATGGCAGTAAAACAGACGACCTTAATGTTATCAATAGGGGATCTTCGGTTTCTTGGCGTAATTTGGAGGAATCAGAGACCTTCCAAATTCACCATCAAGAGTTTCTCACCTTTAAAACAAACAGTCATTAACCAAGGAACAAATTATAAGTTCATATTTGAAGGACAAGCTCTCCTGTTGTCAATACCTTCGCCAACTGTACTATAATGATCAACCTGGGCCGGTATTCACAAAACATCTTAAGAGTTTGGACTTGTTCGTATGTTTGCATTTCTGACCTCACCATATTATTTCAGGTACATTTCGAAGCAGTGAATGGTTTTGCTATTTTATTTGTATGAGCTGTTGTTATGATTTGGAAGCAGTGTTGGGTACTATATAAATTATAATTATAGCCTATAGTCCTCGCCATGAATGAATGCTTACGAATAAAATATTAAGTTAAGGGGTTGTGTAGCACATTGTTTTGTGTGGTAAATCTGGAGCAAATGATTCCTCCAAACTATTCCAGGCAACAGGATACCATTTTTTTTTTCATCTGGGTCTGTTTCCTGGCATACTTTGGAGGAATCAAGGCACTCCAATGTAACAAAAATGAATTGCCCCCTTAAGAGTGAACTTTGTTTTTGTGAATACGGGCCTCTAGACTGGGACCTATGCTGGATGTATGTATGTATGTATGTATGGTGACGCCCCTTGGATGTATGTATGTATGTATGGTGACGTCCCTCCCTGTGCTGGATGTATGTATGTATGTATGGTGACGTCCCTCCCTGTGCTGGATGTATGTATGTATGTATGTATGGTGACGTCCCTCCCTGTGTTGGATGTATGTATGTATGTATGTATGGTGACGTCCCTCCCTGTGCTGGATGTATGTATGTATGTATGGTGACGTCCCTCCCTATATTCTAGAGTTCCGGCAGCAGACAAAACACACACAAGACGATTGATTCACCACCTTGACGCGTCTACCATTTGCCGTCATAAGATTGGCATCAAATTGAACACATCCTGCTCGTTATTACCACAAAGGCCAACCATCCCGGTCAATCTTCGGTCAAGCGGATCATCCTATACGCTAATTGTTACCCTCTCATCCTGCCCCACACCCCACAAAAACTCACACTTTGGGATGATATGTTGCTCTACACATCACATTCACTCCTTCCCGATACCAGATCCATTTGTTTTGCCAAATAGGAAGTTATAAAGACTTAATGTAAGTGTTTGTTTTTTCCAACTCTGTTAGTAAAGGCGTAATTATTGGTTTGTTTATTGTAGTCTATGTAGCTTCTGAAAAAAAAAAATACATGAAATATGAAAGACTTCCGTGTATAAAATTCTAATTTGGGATCACGAATGAAGATGTTTCTCTTTGTCTGCTATGTATCATTTTTCAGAATTTAATGTTTAGCCTAGAACTTTATAATACTGTATGTAAAATGAACATTTCCACTTTGATTTTGGTAATCCAGAAAGAATAATATTATATGCTTATAATAATCGCGGCAATTTATGCTGATAAAACCTGACCATCCTTGCAGACAAAAAAGATGCGTGCTGCTTCTGATACGAATGACTTACTCCACTTTGTGACAGGGTTCAATTCTCTTACTGTTACTAGCAGGACGGATCAAATTTAGTAATGCTGCATTTGGTGGCAGAGAGAAAATATAAAGGTTACAAACTCTGCCCTGTGAGTGAGGAGACGGAAGCTGGAAATAACGAGAGGAATTAAGCTGTGAGTGACAAGACGGAAGGAAGCTGTGAGTGACAAGACGGAAGGAAGCTGTGAATGATAAAAGGAAAGGAAGCTGTGAGCATGGAGGTATGGCTGTGAGTGACGAAAGGAGATAAACCATTTCAGTCAGGATGATTCCATAGAAATATGATACAAAAAGTGCTAAGAATATATCAATTAATATATTAATCTAACGATAATAATATGTTTCTAAGAATTCTTTACATACTTATATTAGGAAAAGTAAATACAGTAACATATTTATACACAGGATCTCTTACAAAAGTTTCAACACAGAGAATGGGAAATATAATGAATGTTTACGTATCGTTTATATGAATATCTGACTGTTTTTGGATTAAAATTATTAATTCTCTTAATTTTAATCCTATTTTTTTATATATAACATGGTAATATCTGTCATTATACACCAAACATCTGTCCTTTCCACCAGTGGTGCCAAGTTTAGTATGGGGAATTAGAGGTATCAATAGAGACATTATATAAAGATTGATGAAGAGAAAATGGAGAAATTTCTACCAGACGAAATATCCAAAACGATGCTTGATATACGACAATTTTAAAGAGTATAAAGGGAATATCTGATGTTGAAGATGGGGTTAAATGTTGTCAAGAAGAGCTGGCAACACTGTCTTTTCCACGCTGGGTTTGTTTTGGTTTGGCAGGCCGTCACCACCACCACCTCGAAATTCATCAGGTACCCTATTCAATATGTGTAATTTTATGGCCGGGAATTTCACGTGCTTTTTAATTAAATAGTTGCGTGGATGTGGTATTTCAGCACGGGTTAAATTGAATATTGGTCTATTATTAAAGCATATGTGACCAGTATGTGTGTGTGTGTGTTTTCACTTTACCATGCCGGGTGATAGATAATTAATATGTCACTTTCGAATCTTTGTGTGAATGGTTATCTTTGTGTGAATGGTTATGTTTGTATGGTATTTATTGAAAGAATTACCGTTTTGCAGCAGTGTTGCCAGATCCGGCTGAGTCCCAGTATTTTGCCCAAGTCATTTATTGTACTTTATCACTATTATTTCCGGGTAGTTTGCCCAGGTTAGGTTCCGGTAGTCTGCCCAGGTTAGGGCCCGGTAGTCTGATGCGGTCTAGGTTAGGTTAGGTCAGGTCAGGTCAGGTCAGGCTAATTTCAAAGTGCCCCATTTGAATATGCCCTATTTTGGAAATGGGGCATTTGCAGAGGAAATGCCATAGAAGAAAATAGTCTTAGAATGGTCTAAATAAGCAGGTAATGAAGGTAGAAAAACATTACGCAATAATGGTAATTCATTCAATATTTACCGTTTGTATTTATGCCCTGTGTTATGTAGTATTCCAAGTTCACTTTGGTAAATATTGAATGAATTTCCGTTATTGGGTACGGTTTTTCTACCTTCATTACCCACTTATTTAGACCATTCTAAGACTATTTTCGGTATTTATTGAAAGAATTACCGTTTCGCAGCAGTGTTGCCAGATCCGGCTGGGTCCCAGTATTTTACCCCTGTCATTTATTGTACTTTATCACGATTATTTCCCGGTAGTTTGCCCAGGTTAGGTCCCGGTAGTCTGATGCGGTCTAGGTTAGGTTAGGTCAGGTAAATGGGGCATTTGCGGAGAAAATGCCATAGAAGAAAATAGTCTTAGAATGGTCTAAATAAGTAGGTAATGAAGGTAGAAAAACCGTACCCAATAACGGTAATTCATTCAATATTTACCCTATTTTCTTCTATGGCATTTTCTCCGCAAATGCCCCATTTCCAAGATAGGGCATTTTGAAATTAGCCTGACCTGACCTAACCAAACCTAGACCGCATCAGACTACCGGGACCTAACCTGGGCAGACTACCGGGACCAAACCTGGGTAAACTACCAGGAAATAACCGTGGTAAAGTACAGAAAATGACCAGGGCAAAGTACTGGGACCTAGCCGGATCTGGCAACACTGCTACCAAAGGGTAATTCATTCAATAAATACCTTAACTTTTGTTATGTAGTATTCCAGGTTAACTTTTGTTATAACTAAAACCGTCTTGCCATTAACCGTAAGCAACAATAGTCTCTCAGTCACATCTTAACTACAAGCATTCCGTAACACCTGCCAAAATAAAAAAAATTACTGATGTGAGTAAAATAACAGAAGTACTTCATTCACTATATTGTATATTTAAGTATCATTACCCACTATTTTTAGACCATTCTAAGACACATTTCATCTATGGTGTTTCTGTAAATATTAAAAGAATTACCGTTATTGCGTACGGCATTTCTACCTTCATTACCCACTTATTTAGACCATTCTACAGTAAGACTTATTTTCTTCTATGGCATTTCCTCCGCAAAGATAGGGCATATTGAAATGGGGCATTTCGAGATTAACCTGACCTTACTTAACCTAACCTAGACCGCATCAGACTACCGGGAACTAACCTGGGCAAACTAACTACAGGGAAATAACCGTGGTAAAGTACAGGAAATGACTGGGGCAAAATACTGGGACCTAGCCAGATCTGGCAACACTGCTACAAAACGGTAATTCTTTCAATAAATACAGGTGTTTCTCTCGGAGATGCCCCGTTTTCACCCCCAATACAAACATAATTTGGAAATTAATCTGATCTAGACCACAGCAGACTACCTGGCCCTAACCTGGGCAAACTACCGGGATATAACCGGTGTAAACTATCATAAAGTGACCGGGGCAAATTCCCGGGACCTAGCCAGATGTGGTAACACTGCACAGCCCTGGCCAAGAACAGAGTACTTCTGTAATAATACCCTGATGTGATATAATATGGCTCCCTGCACGTTAATATACTCGTGTGAAAAGGAGAATAATGAATTAACTTGGAGACAGCTCATGTTACAACACTGTTTGTCACGGCTGTTACAAAGGTGCATACAATGGTGTGGTACCAGTATGCTAGGAAACAGGACCAGATTAAGGGGTAAATTTTGTGTTGGTAAATCTGGAGCAACTGAATCCTCCAAACTATTCCAAGCAACAGAACACCATTATTTTTGTTCATCTGGTCCTGTTTCCTGGCATACTTTGGAGGAATCAAGGCACTCCAATGTAACAAAAGTGAATTACCCCCTTGAAATAGTTTAGAGGAATCGGTCACTCAAGATTTACGAACACTACTATACCCCTTCAAAGATGGTGTCACACACACACACACACACACCAATTCTTCCATCCATAGCAACTAAAATCAAGTCTAAAAGCATCCAGCAGCATCAGGGTGTCATTAAATGGAGTAAATCATTAGCATCTGGAATCTTTTACATTAGCATTTTACTACATCACTTTAAACCATAGAATGAATGAATTAACAGATAAGGTATGGGGGAGACGGGATGTACACGTATTTTTCAGTTCTGACACTGAATTTATCTGTTTTAAAAAATTGTCAGTGCAGTTTTTAAATTGTCATGATCATACCGGTAGCAGTCGACTCTTGTTAAAAAAAAAAGGACAACTTGAGATGTTTCATAAAGACTACTTCCCAAAAGACCTTGTACAATATTTAAATAAAATATATACTATTCATGTGGTTGTTCATCCAGCAGCTGTTTCCCATGACAGCTGTAAGAATATCAGATGGACAATGTGTACGAGTTGAGAAAAAGCAAGCCTGATGCCGAGACTTGTGATAAGTACTGGTACTTGCTACTTGTTGGATATTCTATGCCCCACTCCACCAGCAGATGGTGCTCCCCAGGGCCTCTCTCAATATTATTAAACACTATAATCACTTGTAATACTCATATCATCCATGTCGTAACACTCAGCGAACAGATGTGTTTTCAGTCTTTTCTTAAAAATTGTGCAATTTTCACTACTGACATTTAATGGCAATCCATTAAAGAGCCTTGGTGCACAGTATTCACAAAGAGAGGAATGTCTACCCGACTATTAAACCTAGTTTTAACTACTGTAACCAGGACTGAAACACCCTTTTCAGGCATCTTTGGAACTTAACAGGGACATCCTTTTCAGACATTACCTAGTTTCCTTTGGGGGCAGATGAATTGACGTACAGTACTGTACAGTACTATGGAAATTTCCAGTCGTCAGAAATTATGAAACTTTGTGTAAAGTACTTTGCTTTCTATTGTAATATACAGGGTGGTTCAAAACTTTACTGACAAACTCTGTTAGTTAATAGATTGTAAGTAACAATGTCTCAGTAAGTAAATAACAAAAATGCACTTGAAAATTGCAAATTTTGCTAAGTTTCTAACAGAAAACTTTGAATAATTATAAAATTCAAGTTAAAAATAATATTAGGGAAGGCCTAGCAAACTGAATACAATTGTCCAGAGGTACTGTACATAGCAATTTCTTATTTATTCTTAACTAAACTTACTGCTATGAAAATATAAACAGAGACATTACACCTTAGCCAAGTGTCTGAACACTTAACAATATCACAATTACGAGACTCAAGGGACTCGAGTTGATCCCTAGGCATTGAAATGCTCCCGAAGCTTCGGGGTTTGAAGTGTTCTGTCTATCAGCCACAATATATATAGAAATGGTTTTGGCTTTGTAAGTTATTTAACTTCAACAATTTATTCCTCTTTACCTATAGAATTCTGGAAAAAATCATACAGGAAATATGTTCAATTTTAAGTCAGGTATTCATCCTATAAATTGTTGGTAGTGTTTTGAACCACCTTGTATATATTTCATTTGCATGACACTACACTATCACTCGTATGTATACGGTACCCTATTGTAAGTTGTTTTAGTTTCATTAACAAATTTACTTATTGTTCCTAAGCATTGGGGTGTTTTCCTTACCTTTTTTTGGGCTTCATGGCACCACCACCATTCCATACACCTTCGTAATCTTCCTTGCTGTCTCCCCACACTTCATATGGCCGGACCAGCTGAATTCTGAAACTACAAATAAGAATTTGAAGTACCGTATAGTACTGAAGCATATATCCAACAGCATAAATTTTTTCCCAAAACAGTAATTGGAGATGCCACCAAAAAAGCCAGCTGCTCCAGAGCCCAGACCTCTCATTGGTCGTGTGGGCACAAACCTCAAGGTTGGCATTGTTGGACTCCCAAATGTTGGCAAGTCAACCTTTTTCAACGTGCTCACCAAATCTTCTGCGCATGCTGAGAACTTCCCCTTCTGCACCATTGATCCAAATGAAAATAAGTATCCAATATCTCCTGTGTATAGATACTCCTTTGTGGCTAAAATTAAAGGCATGGTTGATCATTACAATCTTGGGATTACAATGTTTGAGCAGTGCCCACTGACTGAGATGGCCAAATGTGATAAATATTGAATACAGTACTGAACAGTTTGTGCAAAAGTGAAGCACTGAAGTGCAAAATAGTCATGACAGATGTGACATGTGCATATCCCAAGCCTGAGTGTGTTCAGGGATAGGCCTAAAGTTGGAACAGTACTATAGCTAGGAATTTAATCTTTCTCAAGAGGAATAAGGACTATATTATTGAAGAAATCAGTTTAAACATGTCCCTACTTTTTCATACTCACATAATAGTTTTAAATAGGTTAGGTAACTTATACAAGACTATTTGGATACATGGTACTGTACATGTAATGCCGAGTATGATTAGCTTGTATCTTATCTGCATCTTGAAATATTACATTTCAAATACTGTAGAAACAGATAAATTCATTTCTTTTTATCAGTGTGGAAAATACTGAAGAAATACTTATTTGGGACTTTTTCCTGTTAAGATAGCTACAAACCTGTAACCACAAAACCACCAGTCAGAAATAAACCAGTCATCTGTTGTAGGGTAATTTTGATAATATTACCACATTAAGGGCAGGTAGTGTAGGCCTCTGTTTGGCAGTGGTGTAACTCTGGACTAGCTCACATCAGCCCATAATCATTGTGACAGGAGGCTGCAATTTGGTGGCTGTGTGTGTCATTTTAGGCTGAGGCCAAACCTATCATAACCTCTCTCTGACTTTTCTGCTTATATATAGGGTATGGACAGGCACCTTGGATTAGTTGAGCTTTGGTTGATAATAGTGAAACATCCTTGCTCTTCTTACAGTGGAGAAAATTTGTTAATGTTCTCAAGTACTGAAAGTTCAGTTATAGAATAACATACTACTGTACACTAGAATAAGTAATCTATTGGCCAGTGTCTATCCATGTACTGTATTGTTTGATACTTTAATTCATAATGGAGTAATACAGCTGGAAAAAAGGAATATTATTTTTAAAATGACTGTACTTGAATTCACGGTACAGCCCAAATGGAAAACGATTATCCCTCTCCAAATACCAGTGACTTTTGTTCAGTACTTGTTTGCCTCTGCCATTCCAAACAATTCTACATCTGGCATCTCCTACTGGATGCTGAGGAACTTAATACAAGGAGGAGCGAAGACTTTTATATGGCTGTACCAGTACCACAAATAGATTCCTGTCAGCATTTTGTTATTAATCTATTTAACATATATAATTAATATGAAGTTTGCCCTGCACATAGGGTTCCTGTGCCAGATTCCCGATTCGACTACTTGGTGGAGTTCCACAAGCCAGCCAGGTAAGTGAAGTGACAGAAGGGATGAGGAAGTCTATTATACTGGAACCAATAATTGAAGGTGTAAAGGATATTTGGTGAACACTTGTTAAAATTGGCTGCAATAGGTATAATAACATACCTGATAAGTAAAATATTTCACTCTACATGTACTTTATATATCATTGTAATGTTCTATATAATACAAAATACAGCATGCTCAGTAGGGTATTATGAAAATACCGTACATAAAAGTACTGTACTGGAGTAATGTCTTAATAGAAGGAAGGGAATGATAAGTAGGAGAGAATGCAAGAACAATAAGAGAAATACTCATTAGATTGTGGTAAATGAAGTACAGTATATAGCAGAGTTCTGATGGAGTAGATTAAAAAAGTACTGGTACTACAGTATACTGTATTGTGGTGTAAACAGTGAAAGTCTTAAACATCCTGGTAGCACTCACTTTAATTAATTTACTCTGCCATTTGCTTTTACTTTTCTTTGAAGTTTCACCTTTTCAATCCATATACGGTAGTTATATAGTTTTTTTTTGTTTTGTTTTTATATACTGTAGTTATATAGTTTTTTCCCTGTAGCAAGGTGCCAGCTTTCCTGAATGTGACTGACATTGCTGGACTGGTGAAGGGAGCTGCTGAAGGACAGGGTCTTGGCAATGCGTTCCTTTCTCACATCAAGGCTTGTGATTCTCTCTTCCACCTCACCCGTGTGTTACCTCGCTTTGGTTTTTATTAATTTTTCATACCAGTACTGTATTGCTAATGTACTGCAAAATTTATATATCAAAATATCAGATGTAATGTAGTCTTAACTCTAATATATTAAAAAATAAATTTTGTAACAGATAAAAATACAGTAAATCCTTCTACTTTAAGAGTAATAAATGTCAAGGAGACACTATTTTGTTATATTTCTTTAATGTGGTTAACTGTCTCCTTTAACTTCTTCAGTTCAATACTGTACATCTAACATGTATGCTATGAAGTAGACTCCAGTATGAATTACCTTTTGTGTCCAGAGTACAGTACTGTACTAGGTTCCCTGTGTTTTGGTAAAGAAACATAGTACTTCTGCAAAGCTATACAAATTTAATGAACATTCTGATGCAATCTAGGAAGCCATCAATTCAAGTATATTCTGTATGTTTACTGCCATATAAATATTGTAACTGAATAATGCATTTAATGATGATGTGTTTGCTCCATTTTATGAAGTAAAATAATGATATTGCAACTGTAAGAGAGGTGGTGGTCACAATTTAATTCTTTTTTACCTAAGCTTGTGAACACTTGACTCAAAGTAAGTAGTACCCTTTCTCCATTACTAATGCGCAGTGCTGTTCGCATACAGATGTGCTATAATTGGAACACATTTAAAATAAAAATTGGTGTAGTTAAAATTAAAGATTTTATATTTATTAGTAATTATAATTTGGCAATCATTCAGAGATGTAAGCCATTCCACCCACTTAAAGCAATTTTCAGTAAACTATTAATCTCCACGAAGACATGTCAATAAGCAAAAAAATTAATGCAGTTTAGGTATCAAGGCTGTTGCTCAATTGGGTCACTGTAAATCTGATGTATTTTCAGGTGCATTTGATGATGATGATGTCACTCATGTCGAGGGAGATGTCAACCCTGTACGAGATTTGGAAATCATTCTGGATGAACTGCGTCTTAAGGTAAGTGGGAATTGAAACCAGGAAATTATAATTACTCTGCCTGTAGATTTAACAATTGGTTTGAGTACTTTTTCCAGTCATTTCATTTGCAGCCTATTCATATAATCTCGTCTGGAGTTAGTATTACTTCTAAAGTAATGCATAGCCCTAGCTCATTTGAATGAAGCAATAATTTTTAAGTCATATGTAGACTATATTAAAACATTGTTTATCATTTGTGTCTAGGTTTATTTCCTTTGAACACAACCTAAGTACGGTAGATAGAGTAATGAGATGTTTAGAAATGGAAGTAACACTTCCGTGGTTGCATTGGATAAAATTGACGTTCTCATTACTGAATATCAATATGTAAGGAGTGTTGATTAGAACTATACTCTATCTCTATCAGTTTGTCAGTTGATCATAGATTTAAGAAACATCAGCACTTAAATACTATGGGTAAAAATTATTAATCTTACTTGATGTTGAATGAGTGCTGACTATTACTTTACTACAGTACATGGTTTGGGATCTCAAACATTTTGTTTCCTACACAGATGAGGACATCTAGTAGGCCTTTGGTCATTTATCCCTACCTTATGCAGTGCAGAAAATATATAGAAAAATATGGACCAAAGTTTTCCTTGTGATGAGAATAATTGTCAAAACTGATCAGCTGCCATTGTTGAACGATAAAGGTGATAAGAAGCATTAGGGAATTGATCACTGATATGGATAATACTGTATGCCCAAGCAATATAACATGTTCATCAGACAAGCAAGCCTGAAAGTATTCATTAAAGCAATACAGTGCTACTCTCATATGTTATTCATCACTCTTTGTTCATGTTTTGAATGCATCTTAATCAGGTGAAATATTTCTTATTTGTAATGCTATATTCACTTCACCTATGACCCGCCTTACATGGTGACATAATACTGTTCTCACAGCTATTTGGCAACTTTACTGTGTGGAATACCGCCAAGTTTAACTTTTCTACTTATGCATTACTCTGCCAGGTATATATTCAGAGTTTTCTTCTCTTACATACAGCTCATCTACCTCCATTTTTAGGGCTTTTGCACTCTCCACCAACACAATGTCAGCCATAAATAGATTTGCTGTCATAAACCAAACTGCTTCATCTTTGTCTATTGGAATAAAAAGTCCTCTAATGATGTAACATAATTCTCCAATTTTTTAAATGGTACAAAATACTACTCTCTTCTATATTCATAGTTCTTGACAAAGGTTATCTTTAACAAAAGATTACTGTACACCTTGCTTGTTAACATGGTAATTTAGCTGATTAAATTTATCCTTAAATCTCCTGTTTCCTTGTCTTACTCAGGTCTATAAGAAAGAAGACTTGTTTCATAATACAGTACTGGTATTGTTGATTTGTGTGAGTAATGCCAAGACTATAACTAAATCATCTTTTTCCCATTTCAGGACATTGAATATATTGAGACGGTTTACGAAAAAATGTTCAAGCTAGTGGAACGGGGAGGTGACAAGAAGCTGAAGCCAGAGTATGACACCGTATGTAGGATTCGAACTTTGCTCATGGAAGAAAAAAAGCAAGTGCGATTTGCAGACTGGGATGTTAAAGAGGTGAGTTTCAGTACATATCATTTAGTGGTAAACTATACATTGGAAAACTATACATTGCTGCAATACACAATCATCTTAGTTAGGAATAAATTATTGGAAACAGGAGCTCGCTTCTTTGATTAAAGGATGGTTAAGTGGCTAAAATAAATCTTAAGAAAATAATAACTTCATTACCTACCCTCATGTTTGTTAAAGGAAATAGTTTGGGTTTTTTTATTTTGAACATTACTGAATGACCAAAACTCAAATTATTTAAGGAATTTGTGTTGTCAGCTACAGTCCCAGACTTATTTAAGAACACGGCTAACATATCAACTGCATGTTATAGACGGAAGGGCATGCAGCTGAAAAACTTTACCATCATCTGCATCAATACCCCCATTCACCTGTTTTCAAGGGGTTGACGGTTTTAAGGCCAGGGATGGAAAAAGTAAATCAGAAATAAATAAAAAGAGGGACAGAATACTGCATGAAATAGTTACACTCACACTTACTCCCCATTGGAAGCCTAAAACTCACCCCCCCCCCCTCTTCAGGGTTTTTGTCTTTACAACAGAAGTCCCTTCAATTTAGCCTCGGTGAAAAGAGCCAATTACAAACGCTGTGACATTAAATCCAGTTTGCCAGCTCGAAAAGATTCACTGGGAAAAGTGTAACTCTTCCTTGAAGATTTCTTCCACTCCTGCCTACCATGCACAATTCCAAATCCATGCTTTCTTACACAATCACTACCAAAAATGTACCATCTTCTCTTTGGTCTTCCCCATCTTCTTTGATTCTCATAATTCCCACATCCAATATTTGCACCACTCTAGTTTCATTCATACTTTGCACGTGCCCATACCATCTATGTACAGATTCCTCTTTGGTTAAGTTTCTCACCATTCAAATACAGTACATGTTACACACAGACGACTCCTTCTCTCTCCAATATCATCACCTTGCTTATATTCATGTTTACCTTTAAACAGCCGTGTTCACATACCTCTATAAAACTTTCCACTAATTTTCCTAGATTTTTTCATTGCATCCTAATGGCACTGCATTTTCTGCATTCTTCATGGCATAGGATGTTTCAAGTAGAGTTGGTGAAGAGGAAAATGAAGAGAAGAAAAATAAAGAATAAAAAAGGGCAAAGATGTGGACATTAGAAGTAAAGAAAGGTTCTAAAGCAGTTTGGAATGAAGGAAGGCATCATAGGAGCCATGAGTAAAATGTGTGGAGAAACATTGAGTTGAGAGCATAAAGATAAAAGAAACTTAGTGGTAAGTTTAAGAAAGCACAAAGAGCAAATGAAGATACAGTAATTGTGCAACTTTTATAAACTGGATAAGTAACCATACTCTGAAGGTTATTTCTCAAGTTAAAATTGCATAATACACACCATGATAATGGGGAAGAAAAGTAACTCAAGGCCACTCACCAATGAAGGTCCTGTACAGTAGTACTAAGGGTAAAATTCCTGGAGTACTGGCTGTGGCAATCCAGGGTCATCGATGTTCATCTGTAAATAGAAGGGTTCCCTCCTTATTAGTGGTGCGACAATGTAGTGGTTAGCACCCAGTCTCGTAACCAAGAGTACCTGGGTTTAATCCCTAGCTGGGATTGTGTTTATCCTACAATCATTCACCACAACATACCATCTTTTCCTAGGTCATTCCTGTCTTCTTTGCCAATCGTAATCCCTCTCATACGCCTTTTTCACCACTTGTGTTTTATCTAATCTTTCCACATGTCCATTCCATCTGAGAACACTTTCCTCCAATTTTTATGTCCAGTAATTTACTCACACTACAGCTTTTACAAATTTCAGTAGTGTACATTGTACAGCACTTCTTACCCTGTCAGTTCTTCAGATTTTACACACACATCTCAGCATATTTGTCTCTCTTGATTTCAAATATTCATGCCACACCAAAGTTTCACATCCATATGATATGAATATACTATTAACACTTCTTGAGCGATGTACTGGATTAATACAGCATTTTTATGCTAACGAGATATAGATTCTGAGTTGTATGTATACTGTACTACTTGTAAAAGTAATTCATAATTGAAATAAATTTTTTTGCATTTCATAATTATTTATTGCATGAATCAAAGGTCTCTAAGATGTATTATTTTGTCTCAGATTGAAGTGCTGAACAAACATCTGCTCATCACAAGTAAACCCATGATTTACTTGGTCAACTTGTCTGAAAAGGATTACATAAGGAAGAAGAATAAGTGGTGAGTACTTCTCTATTGAAAGCTGCCAATGAAACTTCTGTGATTACTATTTTCTCATGGTCTAAGACCCATTTCTTCATACTTACTTGTGTCTGATTTCTCCTTAACCCAATACTGCACTCTTCATAGGCTAATCACCAAAACCTTGATTATTCAGATTTACAACAGCTATCGAAGATTTCTTTCATTTAGATGCCCATGCAATAATGTGAAATTGGCTTTATTAATGTAAGAGAAACATCACTATTATACTAGAAACATACCAGTACTCTCGGTGCACATTTAAGTTGACACACCTCATTCAGGATAATTTTTATATATTGGCCAAATGTAAGTGCTATATTTTCTTGTATAGTGTAAGTTTGCAAGTTCTAAATATGCTGTATTTATAGACACGGAGAAAGTTTATGATTTGGTTGACAGTAAAGATATTGAGGATAGTCTCAGTGGTATGCAAAAGCATCTGTTAAAGTTAAAGAGAGCTACAGACTGTGTTGGGGGAATTTTGGGTGTGTGTAATAAGAGAAAGGTCAGACTGAACCACGGCAAGCACAAGATCGGTAGACATTGTGATGCCTTGCAAAATGAGTGTAACATAGTCTAAGGAGGGAAGTGTAAAGGTTTTAAGGTACCTGTATATACAATCAGTAGTGTGTAATCCAGGAAAAATCAGAGATAGTATCACAAGAAGACAGGTACATTTTCCCGTACTGTACTCAGTGAGAGTCATGAAAAGCAGAGGTGTGAACATGGAGGAGAAAAAAAGACTGTGAAAAAGTATTACCTCACTAACCCCATCTTACTGCATCCAATGAGTTGAGCACAACAATCTAGAATAGGTGGGGTGGACATGACCTTGGGAGGAGCATTTGGTTTGACAAGGTGTGATGATGAAATTGTAAATAAGAGGTATGTTGTGGGATTGAGAGCAGTTGGTGTCAGTTGTGTAGTGATTTGGTGAGTGAAACATTACAGAATACATTGAGAAAATGCAAGATTAGGAATTTGCAAACAGAGTATGATAACGAGATTGAAAGACCTGGTGAGGGTGGGAAACTCAGCTAAATGGATGTACTGTACTGAGTGGAGGAGTACATGACAGAGAAATACACTTGCGTAAGTCAGGGACTCAGTCATGCAAAGTGGGAGTGTATGAACAAGAAAAATGGAGATTTCTGCCATAGTCACCCTTGTAACCTATTCAAGCCGGGGCAATAAAATGCATCCTCCCAGCTGGGCAATAATCAGTACTTGTAAGGATCCTACACCTTTACGAGATATGATAATAAACTTATAATTGTTATACTGTACAGGACTGTACATATATTCACAGAGACAATGCCATTAATCCTTTACTGCTAAAGACCATAGAGACAGAGATAGAATGTGAGGAACTAAGGTAACGTCATGCAGAACGATAAGGAAAAGTGGCATCTCTAAACAGTTTTTAATCACACATTCTTTCTTTAGCTAGCTTTTATTTGGCATTTATCTCAATTAAGTAATGTTTTATGACTACTGATCATAGCTAAAATTGTTCCCACCCATTTTCATGCTTGGAGTCTTCAAGAATCTTGCTGTAGCTGAAGGAAGCATTACTTTTTAAATTAAATAGTTGCCTTAAGAACAATGATTACCATACAGTTGGGAATAATTCAGACACATGCACTTTGTAGATAATGTTGAGTAATGATGGTGGATTAAATTTACGTAATGTTTACAGTCTCTTTGGGGTTGAATGCAATTACCATATGCTCCACAGAGTTTAAATTTATTCTATCTTTTCGTGTCGGCATCCACTAGGCTTGTAAAGATCAAGGATTGGATTGACACTAACGACCCTGGTGCCATGCTCATCCCGTTCTCTGGGGCGTACGAGCTCAAGCTGGCCGATATGGAACCTGAGGCCAAGGAGCAGTTCCTCAAGGACAGCAATGCTACCAGGTCAGTTGGAGATGTGATTTACTCTTTTCTCTTTCCTTCATTCTGATGTTTAATTTCTATTACTGTATACTTATCTCACTTTTACCACCCATCTTTCCTTCTATCTTCACTACTGGCTCTTCCTTGGTTATACAATCTGTCCTTCTTTACTGTTAATTCTTTGTAATTAATGGCATATGGTCTTCTGATTAGCAATGATGAAGGTAAACTTTAAGAAGAGCCACAGAAATGGAAAACACCATTTTTCTCAACTTGTTTTTTTTTTTGGATAATCCATCATTCCCAATTTGTATACGATGAAATATATGTCTGTCAGTGCATTTTGACCATGTTTGAATCCCCCCCCCCCCAAGAGACTGGATTGATGGTTAAAACAAGTAAACACATTAAACAGTTAATATTTATATATTTTTTAGTTAGTCTGACTTTACCTGACCTAATCTAACTTAATCTGGACTGGGACAGACTACCAGGCCCAAACCGAGCCAAATTACCGGGACCTAACCTGGGCAAACATAGGGGGGTAAATAAAAAAAGGTCAAAATGCACAGACACAATGGGAAGTGACTTAATAAAGCAAAAATAACTACCAACCAAAATATGGAGGAAATTGGTAAGTATCTTTCAATTTTCCCTGGATCATGATGATATATTCTTTCCACCTGTTCATCTATTTCTGTGTCTACTTCTCCTTCAATCTTACAAACCACCATGTACAGTATTCCACGAGATTATTTGTATTTATTATGGTACTGGCAGAAATCTCCCTCCGACTAGAAGCAACGGGTGAGTTTTGGCATGGACAGTCGACAAAAAAAAAGTATTTGAACCCCCCATGGATAAGTATAATTAATTTCAATGTGAGGATGGGTCTAATACTTTTTTTTGCTGACTGTACAGTGTGTATCTATATATTTTACTAGATAAAGTGGAGTCATACCATATGCAGTACCAGTATTGAAATTTGTGGTGAAATGCAGCAATTGTGGCTTTGGGTACCTCGCAATAATGAGGCCTTTGTACAGCCGGCAGCATAAATTCGCGTCCATCTCATGTACTTGGTATTGCTAATATAACCAGACAATTGCATTCTCAATCAGTTTTTATTGCAACAACATATGTAAATTACCATATGAGAACTATATCTGTCATCTCTGCATTCAATTAGTGTTATAACATCACTCAAACTCATACTTACCCAAGTGGAAATGAAGCCAACTTATGCTGCCGACTGTACATCTCCATGCTGCCTGTGAAAGAAAAAGGGAGGAAAAGATTAATAATAATAATATTATCTATAAGAATATTAACAGTGTCACCACACCCTGAGCCTTATTCCAAGTTGAACATGAAGGACAAACTATGGATCCAAAAATGTCAATCAGTTACTTAGGTCAGTAGCTGTGTTCACTGAAGATGGTACTGTACTGTGGGCCGTATTCAAGAACATCCTTGGTGTATACGATGGCATGGTACCGGTATGACGGCTCTGTTGTCTGTTTATGGAGCTGTCGTACTGGTACCACACCATTGTATACACCATGAATGTTTTTACATACAACCCTATACTGTAGTTGACCTAATTGTAATATGAATACGATGGATTTAGCCAGCCAGTCCCAGCCATATAGTACCTACAGTACCACACAACACTTTCATCCATTACCCATTCATGAAACTATATACAATAGCTTTTTTTTTTTTTATGTGGAACTGAAACTATACAGAATTCGTGAAATGAATTTGGAAGTAGGTATTAGTAAAATTATGAAATGTTTGTGAGAGCCTAGAGGTAACAATTTGTTATTTACATTCCTGACTAATTAGAAGAATAGGTGGACTAAAGTACAGGACATCTCATGCACTTATAAATCCACGATATCAAATCAGAAAGCTCAATAGAATTATAGCCTTGGCATGGGCCCCTATTTCTCCAGTAAATTTCCGAGCCCAATATATTATGGTTGGCTGAACAACATTCTAAATTCACGGCGTTGTAGAAAGGTCTCCTAATTATCTTACTCACCCCAGCCAGCCAGCCAGCCAACCGAGTGCGTGTGTCGCCAAAATCACATTAGGATTGACACTATTGCTGGAGGTTATTAGGCGAGGGTAATATCGTGTCAAAAGCTGGTAATGGCGGGATAGGAACGTGGGTAGGAGGGTGGGGGACTGAGTGGGAGGGGTGTTGTGGGGGGAGGTGGTGGCTTGGCCCGGGCGGGACTGAGTGGGAGAGGTGTTGTGGGGGGAGAAGGTGGCTGGGGCTGGGAGCCTGGGGAGGGATGAACCGGAAAACAGTGTAGCCTATATATTATTCCCACGTGAAGATCGCCACTTATAGTAGGGATCTAACTTAGTCTTATTAGTCGAGTCTTTCAGATTTACAAAGCTTAAGGCCAGCTTACATAAGTATACTAGGTTTGAGTATATAGTTTTTTCTGGGGATTTTATAATTTCAGAGCATAATTATTATTCAGAAAGCCCAACATGTACAGTACATTATTAGTTTCGGATTTACTAACTATACACTAACTATACGTCCTTGGTTCAGAACTTCAGACTGGCACTTTTTCTTCTTGTTAAAGTGGCAATCTTAGCAGTAAATAGTTGAACTAGTGGGACACATGTGAAGCACCATCTAACACCTCGAAGCTTCACTCCAGTCTCCAGTCCCTCTTTCATGACGGTGGCCAGTAAACAAGGTGAATTTATTGTCGGGTCTGCTGGCTGGTCGTTATCGTCGCTGATTGTCATTCTCATAACTCTCCTTCCCTCTCTAGTTTTTGCTTATTCCCTTACTAATTCGCTCTCTCCCTTTTCATTACTGCTACGATTTACGTTTTTGCTCTTCGTTTTTATCTCTTTCTCTGTGTCTCATTCTTTATCTCTTTCGTTTTGCTTCGTATAATGTTTCACTTCCTTTAGTAAATAACGATATTCATTGGGCTTTTCTGAAAACTACTGTCACTTTTATTGTTAGTGATTTGCGACACTGAACCCTTAAAGTAATTTGTCGAGGGAAAACGGAGGGCTGTTCATTCCTCCAAACTACAGTATGTCAATAAACCGAAGAATCCCTCTGAATGACTGATTTGATTAGAAGATGAAAGAAGACCACCCTAGGCCTCGAAGACTATGTAGGACGAGGGAGAAGGTGATAGATAGATAGGTGGGACAGCAAACACGGATGAAATAGAAGGAGAAGAGGGTCAGCTGAAGAACTGAAAGGAAGTGGCTCGGGTCCGAAGGGGAGCCCAAAACCTTTAAAGTACTATCCACATCACCGCATGCAATAAATAAACACCCATGGGGACTGAAATTAGAAAAGAAGAATCACAAAGATATTACAAACACCCAACAACAGACCTATTGGCTCTAGTCAGATTGTCTAATTATATTATTCTGTGGAAATAATTATAAGTATAGTAATAAGATGAGGGACAGGAGGTGGAAGGGGAGGGTGTGGCGTGGTGTGGTGTGGTGGTTTGTCTGACAAGGGCGGGGAACCTCTGATGTGGTCACCCATTTTACCTCAACCCTAACACACACACACACACACACCATTTTCTCTGTATCCTTTCCTCTTATAGTATCCTTGCCTCTTATTTTTTTTTTTTTTTTTACCACTTCCTTCTTTTTCTTTTTCTTCTTCTCTTTCTTTAGTTTTCCCATTCTGATATTCTAGTTTTATTTGACTTAAAACGTCTTTTTTTTCGTTCATTCTTACTCTAATGTTTACCTTCTTCTATCACTTCACTCCCCCTCGCCTCCCTCTGACTGTACTCCCCTCCAAATCCTTCCCCTTCGCCAATTCGTCCCTTTGTTCGTCCCGCCAAAATTATCCTTATCGTTCGTCCCGCCAAATTTCTCGTTATCATTCGTCCAGCCCAAACCCTTAATTCTTATCGTTCGTCCCGCCAATATCCTCATTATCGTTCGTCCAGCCAAAATCCTTCTTATCGTTCTTCCAGCCATATTTCTCATTATCGTTCGTCCAGCCAAAATCCTTCTAATCGTTCTTCCAGCCAAATTCTCCTTATCGTTCATCCCACCAAAATTATCCTTATCGTTCGTCCCGCCAAAATTATCCTTATCGTTCATCCCACCAAAATTATCCTTATCGTTCATCCCTCCCAAATCCTCGTTATTGTTCGTCCCGCCAAAATCCTCGCCATCATTAGTGGGCGGAACACACACCCTCTATAAATAAACCACCTTGCCTTATTTCTCCAATTGTCACGCCCCGCCACCACCACCACCACCACCGGACCCAACAGGATGCATCTTTTGTAATAACAAGGTTGAGAATCACATGGAAACAGGCAACAACGCCCACCTATATATACCTGTGCTATTGTTTGACGCATATCACTTTGTTGGCCCAGACAGACAGACAGTCAGTCGGACACAACCTCTCTCCCACCCCCATCCTCCATCCAGCCTTGTCACTGTTATTATCCTCGGTACAGAGAATTGGGAAGACAGTATATATAGGGAGGAAGGGAAGTAGGAAAGAATAGAAAACGATCGAAGGATGAAGGAAGGAAGGAAGGATGGGGAAATATATATAAGAAAGGAAGGAAATATTGAAGGGAATTAAGGAGGAAAGGAAAGGGAATGTGGAAGGAAGGAGAGCCGGAGAAAACGAAAGCGAAGGAGGAAGGAAGGGAGGGAGGGAGGGAGGAAAGGATATATACAACCCACTCCAGGATCTCAAATGATACGGCCGTTGTCAGGGAAATGATGAGGACTGGGTGGGTAATTTGGGTCCTTGGTGGACTGAGACCCGGGCCAGGTAATTAAAGTTGACCAGGGGAGTAGCAATGGCAGGGACACGGCTGGGATTACATGCAGGGAGGGAGTGGGGGATGAAAGGGAGTATGTATAGGATCAGCTAGGGAGTGGGGATGAAAGGGATTATGTATAGAATCAGCTAGGGAGTGAAGGATTAAAAGGAGTTGCAAGGGCAGGGACACGGCTGGGATTACATGCAGGGAGGGAGTGGGGGATGAAAGGGAGTATGTATAGAATCAGCTAGGGAGTGAAGGATAAAAGGGATAAGCAATGGCAGTCTGTGTCACGAAACAAGCTCCTTAAAAAATAGGTTGTGTTTCGTGGCAATATTATTTTGAAGGACTCATTTACCTCCAATTTTCTCACTACCTCACAGGGTACTTTAAAAAGAATGCACATATTGTCGTGTTAGTGGACAGGTTTGTTAAGAGAACCAATAGCTTTAATGTGGATAGATGGATTGACGGGTGTTATGGACGTGGATACATGCGGATGGAGAGTGGGGAGATAGATGAATGTGTGTTGTGAACGTGGATATATGTAGATGTGTGTGTGTGTTTGTTGAGATGAACACAGACAGACAAGGTGTGTGTGTATGTGTGTTGAGATGAACACAGACAGAAAAGGTGTGTGTGTGTGTTGAGGTGAATACAGACAGACAAGGTGTGTGTGTGTGTGTTGAGGTAAATACAGGCAGACAAGGTGTGTGTGTGTGTGTGTGTTGAGATGAATACAGACAGAAAAGGTGTGTGTGTGTGTGTGTGTGTTGAGGTGAATACAGGCAGACAAGGTGTGTGTGTGTGTGTGTGTGTGTGTGTGTGTGTGTGTGTGTGTGTGTTGAGGTAAATACAGACAGACAGACAGACAAGGGGTGCAGAAAGGTTCCCGACTGTCACTGCTCTATGCTCTCACGCGATAATGTGATCCACTATAATATTCTGAATCTTCCACTCCCATCTGTCTGTTTCCCTTGCCCCCTCTCCCCCCCTCTACCCCCCCCCCTCTCTATATACATTGCCCAGCAGAGTAACGTGAATTCTCTTTTAACAGTAATATTGGCCGAAAATAATGTGCTGGAGATGATTATAGGATATGTAGATTGTGAGGAAAAGTTAAAACGTAAAATAAAATGTGTGTGTGTGAGAGAGAGGGGGGGGGGGAGGGAGGGAACGGAGATACAAGTTAATAAATTGGGGGAAATGGAAGAGGAACGATAACAAGAATAAAAAATAAAAAAAGAGTATAAAAAAGACTATATATATTTTATGAGCCAACGTTGAAGTAAAAATAGATGAGGGGCGATGATATAGATGTACGAGTATATAGATAAATAGAGAGAGAACGTATATAGTCAGTCAGTTAATGGAAGAAATAAATGAACGAGAAGAGACGATGACAAGTGAAGAAAGAGGGACAAAAGACAGACGAACGACGGTAATATAGATGTGTATAGAAAAATAGAGAGAGAACGTATATAGTTAGTCATTTATGAAGGAAAGAAATGAACGAGCAGAAACGAGGAACGATGACAAGTGAAGAAAGAGGAATAAAAGACAGACCAATAACCAGCAGAGAAAAGAAGAAGAATTGTAACCCCTTAAAAAAAATGAAGTCTGTAGTGAATGAGGTAGTGTCGTGCTGCCGCCAAGATTACTTCCCTCGCCTGCGTGACTACTGGCCTATGTATTCCCCTCCCTTCCTTGCTAGCTTCATTCCTTGCCTTGGGTTCTCTAGCTAGGAAGGGGTCTCGTGTGTGTTGATGTCTTTTCTCTTTGTATGTATGTTGTGTATCGTAAATTGCACGATTCCTCTTGTTATTGGTGATGTCTCTTCCCCTGCCATATAGTGTAGAATAAGTAGGCTATTGTAGATGTTTCTTCTCCTTGCATATTATTTAGTACATTAAATCCTTATTGACAGTCAGTGTTGTATGTCTCTTCTACACTGTAAACTGAATGCATGCATGTTTGTGTTGTCATTTTTCCTCGTATGTATGTATGTGTGTGTGATGTTACTTCTCCCTATCTGTAGGAATTAGAGGGACGAAACTTAGGTCCACGACTGTACGTATTTATAATGTGTGTGTGTGTGTGTGTGTGTAAATGAGAAAATATATGCGATTTGCCTCTTCATACAAACAGGTTTAATATACATGTGTTTGTATGCCTACGTATAACTAAGTAACTAACTACATGTCTGACTTGCACCCCCTCTAACAAAAATTTATACCATGACTTCTCCCTCCTTTCCTCCCTCTCTCCCTCCCTCCTTCTTATTTTCCTTCCTTCCTTCCACATCCTGAGCCGTATCCTACACATCCGTCAGTCAGAGTATAAGTACAAGGGCGTCATTAGTGTGATAAACTTGGCTTTCATGCATGGTTTATCTCCCTCTTCCCTCTTGTACTCCCTCCATGCCTCTTCCTTCCCATGCACTACTCAAACCATCTCTTTATCCACTTACTTCCCATCCACTCATTAACTTTTCCATCCTCCCTACCACACGCATAAACTTTGCCACTACCAACCCACGTATAAATCCTCTCCGTCCCACGTATAAATCCTCTTCCTCTCCCTCCTACGTATAAACCATTCCACCTTTCCTTCCACGCATAAACTGTTCCACCCTACCACCCACGCAATTCCTCCGGCCGCTACACTACTCCTCTCATGAACGCATAAACCTTTCTATACCCTCCCTCCCACCCACATAGATACTTGTCCACCCTCCCTCCCTCCCTCTTAGTCTAATAAACCCTCTTTCCTCTATCTCTTCCACGCATTCACATATTTTTCCCACGTCTTTTCCCACACACACGGAGCCTTCATGTTCGACCTCGATCTCTCCTTTCCACTCAAACCCTTTCTTCACTATATACCATTTTCTCTCCCTCCTTCCAACACAGCCTACTCACATACCCTCCCTCCCACTCAAACTGTTTTCCACATCCTCTCCCATGCAGGCCCCTTCTCTCTCTCTCTCTCTCTCTCTCTCTCTCTCTCTCTCTCTCTCTCTCTCTCTCTGACATGCAGGCCCGTTATATTCTCTCTCTGACATGCAGGCCCGTTATATTCTCTCTCTCTAACATGCAGGCCCGATATATTCTCTCTCTCTCTCTCTCTCTCTCTCTCTCTCTCTCTCTCTCTCTCTCTCTCATTAATGGAGTATAGAGGGAGCGCAAACAGAGACCACCATTGTGTACAGCACTGATTACCTCCCTATACACCTCCATCATGGCTTTCTCTCCTTCCTTCCTTCCACTACTCAATCCAATTCCTCTTCGCCACTTCCAGCTTTCTTTTATACATTTTCAAGGGGTAACCTGTTGTGGTCGAATTTCAGTGACACTATTATACACTTTGATAGGAAACACTGCCTGTGTATTGGAGTAGGGGACTTGTTTCCATAGCCTATTGTGGAGGACTAAGTCAACTCTCTTGATCTTGGACTAAGTAGCCCTTCAGGTAGCCGACAAAAGAACGATAACTGGGCCTTTTTCCTTTAAAATATAAGGATGGGTGAAGGGTGTGTAAGAGCTATAAGGTGAAGGAGGTGGGCTGAAGGATGTGCAAGGGCTAGGTGAAGGATGGGCAAGGGCTAGGTGAAGGAGATGAGCCAAAGGATGTGTAGTCGGCAGCATAAGTTCGCTTCATTTCCACCTGCGTATGTATTAGCTATAGTGATGTTGTAATACAATTTTAATGCAGAGATGACAGATATAGTTCTCATATGGTAAAGTACGTATATTGTTGCAATAAAAACTGGTTCAGAATGTATATAACTATCTATTATTGTAAGTACATGAGATGGACGCGAATTTATGCTGCCGGCTGTACCAGGGCTATAGGTAAAGGAGGTGGGCCTAGGGATACACAAGGGCATAGTATAGGTAAAGGGCCAAGGGAACAGTGGGCATAATGGTGGGATGGTGGGCGGCTGATTACGTGTGGCAGCTCAGGTAATGACGGCAATCTGGCCACATTTGTCACTGGCCAGAGGAGGAGGAGGAGGAGGAGGACCACCACTACCACTGTACCACCATGTATGTAGCCAGCCACCGGTGACAATTTAGCTTATTTTTGTACATACGGCCTGTTAAGTGTAAAATTCCCATGTTCGTGTGTGTGTGTTGTCAGTATTTTTGTTATTTTCATATATAATTATATTGAAGGAAAAGTAAGGTGCCATCCTATATATTTTGCACTTTGAAATCTCTGTCTTGTTATACGTATTATATGCCATCGTGACAGCCATCGTGTTAACTATTGATTCCATTCCAGTGACAGGCAATTAGGGAATCGTATATATGGCCTCTGGGGAGCTATAATTATATCCAGTACAGCAGGTGGGTTTAATTCTACACAGGTGTCAGTTTACCAGTGTATGTTTAGCGCCAGATGTCCTGGGTGTCTTATACGTTTGCGAGAACATATACTAAAAATTATATCTTATAAACATCATCAAATCATCCTAACAGCCGCAAAAGACAGCAACATTGGCATCATTGATAATTTTACTTAGACTAGCGTGTGCGAGAAACACTGCTGATGCTACAATGACACATGTATTTGGTGCAGAGGCTTCACATACTCCCAAGTGTTGCTAGTCTGTGCCAAATGTCCGACAGGTAATAAAGATAAGAGTGGGCGTGGCCGGTACACGTGTGGGCCAATGAGAGGAGACGTTTGGGGTAATCTGGTGCAAAGTATCGGACCAATAGAAAGTGTGCGCGTGAGCCGACCACTCCCCTCCAGTGTCGATAGATCCCGCCCTCCTCACTCGTCTCTAGGGGCCCCTCTCCCATGGCTCCCTTATCTCCACTCCCTTCCCATCCGCCCAGCATTCCAACCCAAATCCCCCCCCCCCCAGCCCCCCACCTCCTTCCTCCGTCACCACTGTCCACCCTTGCCCTCCCCTCCCTGACCATGTACCAACCTCGCCTCCTTTCCTCCACTTCAACCACCACCACGCCCTCCCTCCCTCCCTCGATCCACTCCTACCGCCGTGTCATTGCTCCGTCGACTGAGCAAATTGACGATGTAGATAAAGAGTGACGTCTGTCTGTCTGGCGGCCTCTATTGTGTTTCTGATTGGGGCCCCCTCGTCCACCTGCCAATTAGACATGCAACACGCGTGCCCGGCTTATATACCGCCGCTCACGGTAATTACTATAAGTACATAAGAACTCGAAAAGCTTAGCTAAGAAAGATGTTTTTTGATTGTGCTTCTTTGAGACGTAAGGGGGAAATTTTGTGTTGGTAAATCTGGTGCAACTGAATCCTCCAAACTATTCCAAACAACAGAACACCAACATTTTTGCTTTTCTGGTTCTGTTTCCTGGCATTCTTTGGAGAAATCAAGGCAGTCCAACGTAACAAAAGTGAATTACCCCCTTAAGGATGACCCGGTATAATTGGGGGAGATGGAATAAGAAGCTAGAATAATTAGTGTAGCATTGGCTTGGATGAAGATATGTGTTTGTTTGTGCGTGATTCCAAAGCAAAGAGGACCGACTCACTTGAAAATTAGAAGGGACGTAGGAAATGAAATAATTAAAAACAGGGATCGCCCTCAGGAGAGTCGTTGTCGTGAATGGAAATGATCAAAGTGGCGGGGACAATAATTATGCAGGAGAAGCAATAGGAACGGAGAATGATAATTGCAATTGAAGGGTAAAAATAGAAGAATGGAGTAAGGCCTCGGAAAATGAATGAGGACGAGGCGCTTCTTATCCCCTATACTGTATATTGACGACGTGTACAATGGTGGTGGTCCCTATAATCATTAATGCAATACTTGGTAATGATGGACATATAATGACATTCATCCCCCTCAACAGCACACCATGCAATCAGTCACCGTAAAACAGATGACAGACACACATTTTATACGGTTCATCTGGACGACCTGCCCTATCTTTCCCAGTATAATCATAGAGTTTAGTTTCTCTTTCCCTTCCCCTCCCTCCCTCGCCCCTGTCATTAATAGGGCGTTTTTCCCTATAGGGCCCAGGAGTAATGGTGGCTTTACGAATGTGGCCCTGTGTTCGGTGTTATACTATAGCATATATACAGTAGCAAGTGTGTGTGTGTGTGTGTGTGTGTAGGGGTTGGTGAAAATGAAACTCGTATTGTGTGTGTGTGTGTGTGTGTAGGGATTGGTGAGAATGAAACTCGTATTGTGTGTGTGTGTGTGTGTGTGTGTAGGGGTTGGTGAGAATGTCATGGTTCAGGTATACAGCATCTCAGTATATTTTTCACATTATAAAGCCATGGATAATATTCTTAATGAAACTTCATTTTACCTACCTTACAGCGCCCTGGACAAGATCATAGTGCAGGGATACAAAGCTCTGCAGTTGATGTATTTCTTCACTTCTGGTCCTGATGAATGTAAAGCTTGGACAATCCAGGTGAGTTCCACTTCCCACCATCAAGTACACGCCCATACATCAGTCCTGAAATATAATGTTTACCATATTAATTAATTTGCCTTCTTGTAGAATAAAGTTAGGGGAACAGAATAGCCCTCGACAAATTTGGATGTTTTTACAACTTAACTTATACTCGCAGAAAGGGTCCAAAGCACCTCAGGCAGCAGGCAAGATTCATACCGACTTCGAAAGAGGCTTTGTTATGGCTGAAGTCATGAAGTTTGACGACTTTAAGGAGGAGGGGTCAGAGACGGCTGTCAAGGTAATGTTGTTTGTGTATTTGATTGCTTTACAGAATCAGATACTTTTTAATTAGACAAGTTACAAAGAGAGAGAGAAGGGGGGGAGTGTGTGTGTGTGGGAGAGAGAGAGAGAGAGAGAGAGAGAGAGAGAGAGAGAGAGAGAGAGAGAGAGAGAGAGAGTAAATTAATGGCTCACTCGTCCCTCAAACGAAGGAAGGGTTTTTTTTTTTTTTTTTTTTTTTTTTTTTTTTTTAGAACACCATCCATCATTTACAGAACATCTTTTATCATCATACCTAACACGTACAATAGTGACTGTCCTCTTGCATTTGTACTTGTAGTGAGAATACCATAATCTGGTTACGAGCAGAGCCAGTTCCTCTACCATAAGGGGAAATACACTTTTGGTACATTGGAGCACCTTTATTCCTCCAAAGAACACAGTACCAAATGAACAAATTTAATGTGGCCTGTTGCTTGGAATTGTTTGGAGAAGTTAGTTGCTCCATATTTATCAACACGGTTAGGGAAATGTACTACGGCACCTTTCATTGACGTAATATAATTTTTTCCCTCATTTTTACTACGACAAAATTAGTAATAATTACATATCGTCCAAAAACATGGTGGACATCATCCCTTAATTCCAGCACCTATTGGCTGTTTCCTGTAATACTATGTTTAGTAGGTAGACGGAGGACGGACTAAGGGAAAAAGCAAACTCTTATCTCACTAATCTTTTCCTTATTGAGAGCTTCTACAGCACTCACTGACCATGTATCAACCTACTCTCCATATTTCCTCTTTCATATTAGCATTTTGTGTATGAACTAATCATGTGCATTAATCACCAGGCTGCTGGCAAGTATCACCAACGAGGCCGCAACTATGTGGTAGAAGATGGTGACATTATCTTCTTCAAGTTCAACACTGGTGGCCTGAAGAAGAAGTGAGAGAAGGGCAGATGAGATGACTGGTGGTGGTGCCGGCCCTTCGCTTCTACTTCTAAACTTACCCATGCTATTAATTAAACTGTGATGCTTCACAATAAAATTAATAATTTACCTATGAATTAAGCCTTTAAATGTTCTGCCCTACATCTATACATGGTTTGGATTTATTAACTGAACCTGGCAAGTAGACCTATTGGTAACTGCAATTTGAAGGGATTGAATTTGCTGTACAAAAGTGTTATGATTAAAAAATATCTTGGATTCAGAACTTAAGGCGGTAGTAAACACTGTCCAGGTACAGTCACGGTCAAAAGTCTTGTTTCGGGTGAATGAAAGTGAGCCTTGAGAGTGAATCTTATGAACCAATATTTCAGAGAATAACAGTTATAGTTTCACTGCAGTTTCATTCTGAGGTGCTGCAGGACTGTTGACCGTGACTACCTGAGCAATGTTCAGGTCCCTCAGTAAATTTTTTTTTAAAGATGAGGACCAAAGGTCAGAAGCCCGCTTGTTGTCCCCACCTGCTAAATTATAGTAAGAGTGGTCCAAAATCATGTCCAATTTCATTCGAGATGCCTAGACACATTGCGTTTGAAGGAGTATAAGTCGTAGTTAGGTGGAAAGATGGATGGATGTAGAGTGTTCCAGAGTTGACCAGTTGTGTATATGAAAGACAGAGTACGGGTTAACTCTTGCATTAGGGAATTGGACAGACAAGGGGTGAGAACGAGTGGCTTGGCGAGTGTTGCATGCTCTCCTGAGGGGAGGAAGCATACGCTGAAAGAGTTCAGAAGAGCAATGTCCAGTGTAATAGTGAATGAAGAGAGAAAGTTATGCAAAAGGAGGAGAGTTGAGATGAAAGGCCTTTGATTCCACCATGTCCAGGAGTGTTGTGAAGATTGAGTCACCCCACACATGGGAGCCATACTCCATACAAGGGTGGATGAGACCCAAGTTCAAAGACAGCAACTGTGTGGGGGTGAAGTATTCACGGAATCTGTGCAGCACACCTAAGTTCTTTGAGGCAGTTTTAGCAAGAGAGATTGTGAGAGACAGATACTCCAAGAATATTAAGGGAAGAATATAAGGATCAAGTTGTATATCGCTGATGAAGAGCAAATAATCATTTGGAAGATTAGTGAGAGTTGTTGGAGAATTTTTTAGCTAGATGCCAGCAAGAACGGGAGAAGGAAGAGTTGGAAAGGTTCTTGCACTTGGCACGGATGAAGAGTTTTTTGGCTAATCGAAAAACAGATTTGGCATGATTCCAAGCAGAAATATACAGAGCATGAGATTCATTAATTTGAAGGCGTCGGTACTATCTGATAGCTTCCTTCTTATTAGGGACAGCAGTAGAACAAGCGTCAAAATACCAAAGGTTTCGTAAATTAATAAGAGAGAAAGAATATGGAATGTATGCCTCCATGTTCGAGAGGATCACCTCCGAAATGCGTGCAGCACACTCAGTGGGAACCCGGCTATGGAAGCAAAAGTCACTCCATGAGAAATCTTGAAAGTATTGCCTCAGATCCAACAGTTAGCAGCACTGTAGTGCCACAGATGCCATTTCCTGGGAGAGTCCAAAGGTCTTACAGGAGCGATATAGTGCAGGATACTGAAATAAAGTTGTGATTGAAGGAGCCAAATGGAGAGAAAAGTTCAACAGTATAAGCTGAAGGATGAGAGGTTAGAAATAAGTCATGGCTGATCTCCAAGGCAGTCTGGAATATAGGTAGGGTGCTGAATTAGCTGCTCTAGGTCGTTGAGAATAGAAAAGTTAAAGGCTTGTTCACCAGGTGGGTCAGTGAAAGGAGATGAAAGCCAATGGTGGTGGTTAACATTGAAATCTCCTAAAATGGAGAATTCTGAGAATGGGATAGAATGTGTTCCACTTTTGGGGTAAGATAGTCGAAGAATTTTGGATAGTCAGTAGAGTTAGGGGAGAAATATACAGCACAGTTGTATTAAGTTTGAGAGTAACAAGTGAGCCGAAGCCAGAGGGTTGAGAATTTGCAAGAGTCAAGTTCGGAAACACGAGAACAAGTGAGGTCGTTGTATACATCAAGATCTAGATCTTGGTATACATATACGCAACATCAACCTTTGGCACGAAACTGGGGATAGAGAAAGTAAGAGGAGACAGACAAGGGGTTAATAATGATACCTGAATTTCGGTGAGGAAGAAGAAATGAGGTTTAGCAGAGAAAATGTGGTGTTCAACAGATGAGAAGCTAGGAGAAAGGCCACGAATGATGCAAACATTGATGGAGGGTGTATCAGGGCATCTCGAGGGGTGGTCACCGTAAGGTCCAAACCGAGGGGAGTTTTACGGCCCATCCCCACCTTGGCTTTGATAAAATTATTACTCATTAAAAAAATAATAATAAATAAATGGACAAGAGGGTTTGGTGTGTAATGTGTTTGTTTGTATTGTGTACATAGATGGAGAGATGTCTTTGAGAGTATGTTGGACTACTCTCGGTGTAGGGGAGACACGGAAAAAGATCAGCAAAGGTGGTCAGATAAGTGAAACGGGAGTTCCAACTCTCCCTATCACCAGTCCAACGTCCACCATAGGAGTACTGCCCTGTTCGGCTGGTGTCTTCAGCCTCCTCCTTCTCATTTCCTCCACTTTCCCAATTTATCCTTACCTGCTCTGCTGTCAGTGCAATGTCCTTGAATTTGTGTTGAGCAGTGGTACAAGAATGATTAATCTGCCTCTACCTCACCCAACCACTAGGCTACCTTCTCAAGAATGTAATATTAGCTCAACACACAGCTTCATACTTTGACAATCTGCTAACATAGATTTCCTTTTCTATATCGAGAAAGGTTGGCTTAATTAATGAGCTCATCTGAGGTTTGTATTCCATTAACTCTCTGTTACATCACCGATCATAAAACAAATTACAAAACAATTTGGCTAAAGCCTTCTGGGCTCAGGCTCTCATAAGGCTCCAGATAGGGTAGTGGTACTAACCTTGCAATGTGAAGATAGGAGGGGCAGCAATCAGAAAGGAAAGAAAGAACAGTTGAAGAGCTGAAAGAAACTGACGCGGGACCGAAGCCCAAAGAGGCAGCACAATCCTTTAAGAAATTTAAAGACAGAAATCGTTATTCTTGATAATGTCGGGGGAAGCTTATTCGCTCACGAGTAAACCAACTAGGCTTAACGAAGTTGAGCAAATATAGTAAGTTAGCACACACATTGAGTACAAGAAATGATATCATGTCATCGCTAGAGTACATATTATACAAAAGAGAACACATGACTAATAACTAGGTACAGTACACTCGCAATCCAAAATTTGTATCCAGGTCTTGTTGAAGTTTCGTATCATTTGACATACTAGTGAACCAATTACAACACTTATTCTGTTTCATATTTACTTGAGCTCTCTTAATACTCGATCAGGCTATTCGAAGTAAGCCTGGATACATATTTTGGATTGCAAGTGAACAATAGGAAACAAACACAATGGAAGAAATGACAAACTTCAATTAAGTATCCTGTCTCCATCAATAAAAAGGTGCCTACTACTGCCTTGTAATGTCTTCATACTATAGATAGAAGGTGTCCCGTCTGCATCTATACTTGGCGTCCTGAATCATTCCATCAGTTAGTTGTCCTGTTTCTATCAGTAAGGTCACGTGTATCAGTCAGTGTGTATGTATGTTCAACACTACGAATATCTATGTAAGATTGTAGGCTATGTGCACCTGTAGCATGTAAACACATACATGTAGAAGGAGAGGGGAGGTAAAGTATATACGAGGGTCACAGAAGGAAAACACAGTTGAAGAATTGGAACCAGATGGCTCGGGTCCTCTACAGCGAGTTCATATAGCGCCTGAGGAGGAAGGAGATTGAGAGGTGGGACAGTAAGCACAAAAGGTAACATATGAAAAAAGGTGACAGTTGGAGAAGTGAAAGCCCCTTTAAGTCGCCTTTTACGACAAGTAGGTATACTGGGGAGGTATTCGTAGCCCCCTACCCCAGGGGGTGGCACGGGTCTGAAGGGGCGCCAAACTCCATAAGGTTCAGTAAGAAGGAAATAGAGATGAGGGACAGCAAGATAAAGGAAAAGACAGTTGAACAACCCCTTATGGATTGTCTACATCACTGCAAGTAATATCCTCCTATAGGGAATGACCTCAGTTAATTCCCTGTGTTTTACCTTTCATACTTTTTATTCCGCGTTATACATTTCCTTTTATATTACTTGATGCATATACGAGTATGCATAGTAGTGTACTCTTACCTCTTGGTCCAGGTTCAGGGATATACTGATATAGTGATATATTGATCCCTGAACCTTGTCTTACCTTGTATTGAACAGATTTTGTGGTTAGTATTCACGTCAATTGCTTCTCTTCACTATTATTCTATCTTATCATTTTTTATCCGTGTTATATTTTTCTCCCTGTGTGCTCCTTGAGTTACTATTGTTGGGTTAACTCTCAGGGTTATTTTTTTGTTATAGTGTTTTTATCCCCCCTGCAATTTTATGAAAGGATAATCGATCTCCCTATTCCTCTGCATTTTTGTTTGTGTGTCCATTTTCTCAAGTCATCTTAGTGTTGCATGACCTTTCTGGCCTGTAGCTAGTTTCTCATTGTTATTACAGTATTATCATCTTTATTTCTAGATACCCACAAACCAGAAATCTTTATATAGGCTGGTAATTATTAGAAATAGAGCTGTTCTCATGAAACAGACATGGGGATCGATGAATACACGTTCCCTCTGGATATGCCTCATGAACCTAAGAAATTGGTAGAAATCCTTCTAACCGATATAAGACATGTTGCATATTGAGGTTACATTACAGAAGGGTGCTGTCTTTCCATACACAGTAGCCTATTGTTTTGAACCTGTACCATTTATCGAACTTGAGCCAGTCAGATGGATGGTAATAATGCTACCACTATTAACGATACAATACTAACCAATCCTTGCTCATTTCCTTGTCCACTTCACTACCGCCCCCTCGCCCACTATCCAATGAATATAGGAATTACAAATAAAGCTTGCCATTATTGTTCCATACTCTTTATTCATGAACTAATGTTTATGTTACTGAGTAATGTAATATTAGTAACACAACTATAAAGCATGAGCATGTATTGTTATCAATATTACCTGTACTCACTCTCTCGTCCAACTCTGTAACTAAAGAGCTGAGTGTACTCCCGCCATCTGTCCCTACTAAGGTTTAATTCCACAACGGTACTGACAGTACACAGGCCAACAGCCTCACTCTGAGGTAGGCAATCTGTACACCCATGATAAGTTTCCATAGTTAACAGCCCAGGACTCGTTTAATACGCTTGGCCTTCATATGGTTGATAATTACAAATAATAATGTTAATGTACTGTACTCAGGACTCTAGGTAAATCATCCATCTGGTCTGTGAAATTTGTGTACAGTTCTAGAAACTGCCATCAGGGCCAAGACACGGTTGTTGATTCTCACCCCCTTTGAGTTATCTCTGTGGAAAGATAAACTCATTACTCCAAGCCTTTACCTGATGGCTAAAGAGGTATGCACTCCTAAGCAAAGATGAAAAGAGGCCAGTAAATTTGCCAGCTTTTCTATATTACTAAGTGGTTAAGAAATGGAAGGAATACATCCTTCGCTGCCGCACAGACCTTGTGTTCAACTGAGGTTACAAGAAAGAACTGGTCCTCCCTACAAGATTTGAATGCAGTGACATGAGTATGGAAACCAGGCTAGTCAGATGGGTGGTAAAGTTACTCGTGCTGGAGCTTCCAACCCTGATCCTGTAAGACATGGAAATCAGGAAGACAGCTAATGATAAATGGAAGATAATTCTGTATTGAAAGGGAAGATTTTTACTTACCAATTATGTTAGTTATGCTTCAATTATGGCAAAGAATAAGAGAAACAATACAATAATAATTTTCAGGTGCTAAGAAATAAAAACTAGACTGCACAAAATAATCATGACACATCCCTGGATAAAATAAAATGAAAATACCGAGAATCAGAGACTAAATTTAGACTGATGAGACAAATGCAATGAAGAAAGGTCATTAGAAAAGCAAAGAAGAAGGGAAGAGTTATTTTCTCCTTTAGAATCATTATCTATTTTACCTTTCACTTGGTACCGTACGTACTACTGCCCATGGTGAAATTCAACACACTAGTATTTTACACCTGATCTCTTACAGATAGGGAGGCCTACATTACTCTACCTGTACTGGGTGTTGTTGTGATGTTCCAGAGTGGACTCCCCTCATTATTTTCCCCTCTTGTATGTAGGATACAAGGGAGTGGCCACGGCAGAAGTCTCCAGTTTTCCCTGTTCCAAAATTCCCTCCTTATTACTTGGTCAAGCCCTTCTCTGCCCCTCATGTTTCTCTCCTTTACATACTCTTCCACTCTGTTCTGCCATCTAACCGGAGGTCTGCCTCTCACACCAGGTCCCACAACTTCACTATCATACACCACCTTTACAAACTCCTCACCTTGCATTCTCTCTACATATCCAAACCATCTCAATGTATTTCGCTTCACTCTCTCAACCACTCCACACTCAATACCAATTGCCTTCTCACTCATACCGGTACCACATCTCTCGTACACACACTTATTACTTTCTCCATCCCACCTAGTAACTCGACATGCTCCTCTCAAGTAACTCATTTCCACTGCACCAAGTCTAGACTGATGAGCCCTACTCCATCTCCATGTCTCCGATTCATATGTCAGTGTTGGCAGGATTATACCATTTCTTAGTCCCCTTTTCACTTCCATACTCACTTCTACCCTTCATAATCCTCCCCATTGATCCTATGACCTGTCTACCCCTCATTGCTCTCTCCCTAATTTCTCCTTCCATATTTACATAGAACTGTACCCAGGTACTCAACTCCTTCACTTCCTCCATCCTGGAGTATATATATATGTGACCAGTATGTGTCCCATGTAGATGTTTCTCAGCTACTATATGTCTGTCTACATTATGTCCAGGCGATCTTTATTAGTGTTGTGTACTCGTATTCTATGTATGTATAATTCATACATACTGTACATAAATATAATTTTTTGTGTCCTTTCCATCGTCAGACCTGAACCACTATAATGTCAGTTATCAATACCCATTGATTGTATGTACAGTTTACTTAATCCTTTGTTATACTCTAGTTTATGACCTGGTACAGTACTTGTTTTTCTAACCAGTCATGAGGTCTTGTTGGTGGCCAGTTATAGGGTCACCATGAAAAAAGTTTTGGATTACAGGAACTGTTAGCCTTATTTTTTTTTAAATGCTGGGATGCTTGAACTAACATGATAATGGACCTTCAAAGATTCTTCAAAGAAGAACCTAAATGACTGATTTGTGCTTTGTGCTTAAAAAAAATTGGTGTATTGTAAACTTACCTCTTTCGTTATTTTCAAAACTAGCAGACCATTTACATGGTATCAGTACAGAACTTGAGAAAATTGTTAAAATATATTAGTGATTACTTGGATATGGAAAATCTTTTGATTTAAGCAACATAATTTCATTTTTGACCAGTCTGATACAAACTGAATACTACCTACACATCTTTTCTCTAGGTACAATAGTCACCACAGAAATTCTTTCTAAATGTCTTAAGGAGAGTATTGGTACCTATCATATATTCCAATTTATTATGTCAAAGAAAAGTTTGTGTTGAATGCTGATAAACTTATGTGCACAATCTACCCAACTAAAACACTGTACAAAACTGAGCACGTAACTTACAGTACATGAGAGGATGGGTCATTTTAACATGAACATTACATATATGGCCTTCTAAATCCATACAACTACACAAGAAGATTAATTCATCTTTATAAACACTATACACACATGAATAAGGGATTTTTCAACTTTTATAGCTTTTCATTCACTCTCCGGTTACACATTTGAGACAGTTATATTCCTTACAGGGTATATATATTTATATATATATATATGTATATATTGACAAACAGTTTCTATAAGGATATTTGTTACAAACTTCTCCAAAGATTTTTCCATTTATCATGAGTACAGTATTCATATTGCAGTTGATTATGCCAAATAAAAAAGTAAAAAAAAAATTACCCAGACTGATCTGCTACAACTTGTGTGACTAGGTATTCTTTACTACATCAAAGAAAATTTGTCAGCAAAGGAAAATCCATAATAGCAGTATATTGTTGAAAATACTGTAATAGCAATGGCATCAGCCTACTTGTTGTAGACATTTTCTTTTCTGTTGTACATTTACCACTAAACAAATTGATCAGAAGCTTTTTTTTTTTTTTTTTCAAGACGTGAGAGTTGTTTGATGATTCTGAAGTTCAACACTTATGAGAATTTCAGTATTATTACAACAAAACTCCATACAATTTTTTGGCAATAACTCCAGCTTAACATTGCCATACAAAACCATGAGGTTTCTAACAGTACAAAAATTGCTGACTGGTATCATGGCTAACTAGGAGAAGGTGCCCATTCACTCTTTTCTATTCTCTCTCCCTTTCTCATACACCCTCACTCACAGCATCATGCATCACCCACAGGCATATAATATATCTCATGCCTCCATCTTAACCACGGTGATGGAGGGACAAAATACGTTGGTGTGCTGGAGTGTGTGAGGGTGCAGGGGATATGACCACAGCACATTGGAAAAATATCTTCTCTGTCTACATTCAGGACACTTAGCAAGATGTAACAGTATAGTTGTGGATTTTTTTCTGAGATTTCAAAACAGGAGTACCAAGGCATTTATACTTCGTTCGTGTTGGAAAATGTACTGTACTGTACTGTACTATGACAACTTACTGAGCATGGGTTCAGATTGCTAAAGGAATATCACTAATGTAGTCTCCCTATAACATTTCTCCCTTATTATTCTGGCATAATATGAATAGTACTGAAAGAAGTCATGCATCCCATCATACCTGCTAATGTGGATATCCAGTAATGTAATTCTAAAACCATCGATAATATAATTTTACTGCTAGTGACAGGGGAGATAAGGCTCGAAGTTACTGTTAAATGAAAAAAAAAATTTTAAAGGAAATGGTAGAATCTGAGACCATTAGATTTCAAAAGAGGATATCACTGTATTGAAGAGAGGACATTATAAGGGCAACTGAATGTCCTTCTGGTGTCAAAACACTATGGTCATATGGCTCAAAATCATGATAAAATTATCGTCTGAAAAAAGTACACAATATTGACTGAAACTAAGGATGCAATAACTTTAAGATTGGAGACCAATAAACCAAAGAAAATCGTAAACTCGGGGATGGAAGGCTTCCGAGTTTCACGAAGCAAGGGGGATGGTGGGACCCCATTATAGATTAAAATGGGAAAGCTCAGGAAAGAGAAACAGACTGCAGGTAGATACTCATGGAGAAACTGAGACAGTCCATAGAGTCCAACAGTGTCCCAAAGTGAGTCATGTGGACAAGACCAACAAGACCTCAAGTATGAATGAGTAAGTCTACCATGATCAAATCCAATCAATCCACAAAGGCATAAGACACACTGTTGCCTTTATAATGCCAAGTACAAATCTTCATCTATTATATCGTGATCCCTCGTGGGAAAAAAAAAAAAAAAAATCACAAAACTTTAAGAGGATTTTCAACATAATATAGGGAGTATGTCTTACAAGCAATTGGGTATATTATAGTACATGAAAAGTTTAAGCTACCAGGCAATGTCCAACCCTTATTTTACATCACCTTGTTCCACCACATCCAACGTATTGTATTAACATTATAATAATTATTACCATTATAGAATGACACTTAATAAGAATATATAGAAAGGAAAGCACTTGGCACCGTGCTGCTTAGGGAGTGAAAATTACTTTTATTTTTCTGAAAGTTATTCAATCCTCCCATTAATAATCTTCATATCAACAACAGGAGCATAATGCACCAGATAAAACTTCCAATCATATATTTTCATTATCACAAATCCCTTTCGTGTGAGGAAATCCAATGTTGTATTTCAGTTACCATTAAACCTATGTTGCTCAATAAGGACACGTCACGCTACTTGTATTACTATTACTTACCTTCTGTAATTACCAAAAAAACTTCAAATATGGAACTAGAGAATATATCCAAACTGATATTCAAATAATAACATCCAATTATTTTCATGACAAATGATGTGCAATACCTGTACTTCAAAATTTTATATATGCAATGATTTAAAAGATGATGTGATACTGGTACTAGGTATGCAAAGTTATAACCATCATCATCAATATCCCATTTCCCTTTTTTTCAAGGGGTAGGGAGGCTCTAGCGCCAGTACAGAACCCCCGACAGGCAAGGGGTCCAGCACCGAGGCTATTTAAACTTTTAGTGGGGTCATTGTTAGAGATTGGGGTCCCCCAACCCTCACTCCAAAGTAATATACAAAATTAAAAAAGGCAACATTCAAGCAAGACACTTAATAATTATACTGTAGTTGGTTAATACAAAATATGAACCAAAGTTTATTAGATGATTGTGTTAATTTCAGGTCATTATGTGAAATTTACCACAAACCTGTCCAACAACTACCAGACTAACGACAATAGGCTTACTCTTACATTCAACTTTATATCTGAAAATTGCACATATGTTTAGTACTGTATTTAGTTTTCAGCATATAGCAGTACTAATAGAATTTCCAATATTTTCCATTCTATTATTACACTCTGTACCTTTTACATATATATACTACCAAATATTAGAATTTTTTTATATAATATGAAATGTCTTTGTTTAATATATCCTCATCAAAATCCGGCATATATGTTTTCTGTTCAGGTCCAACCTCACCGTCATCACCTACAGTTGGCTACTCCTCCCCACCACTTTACCCTGACACATCATCTTGGTCTTTCACTCTTCATTCGCTCCATAAGGCTAAATTTCCTTGGGTTTTTGTGCCTTACATTCTCCAACACATCCATATCATGAATGAGACTTTCAGTTACAGTATTTTTCAGAGTAACTAAAGCGAAAAGGAATCAGCCCTTATAGTGACATGCAAAGAAGAAATGTACAGTGCCTTCAAGAACTATTCCATCACTCACTTTCAAACTCCAAACTACTGTACAGTATTATATTAAAGAAAAGTAGCAAACAGGACACAATAAATATGAAAAGTGTGTTTTACATCATTGTTATAAAATTATGAGCCAATGATGTGAACAACTGTACTGCTATCCAAATCACTAGTATATTTCTCACAACCACGCACACAAATATCCCATATAATCATAGTTTTTCATCAAATTTGTGTAAAACAGTAACTATAGCACAGAATGATATCTAAAACTTAAAATTATTACCTCATTAAACTTACTGGGGCAAATAGTTTACTGTTGTTGCAATACTGGAACTCTGAGCACTAGCTTAGCTCACCACGACCTGTGCTAGAGTTCCACTCATCTAACAAATAAAATGTAAACCCACAAACAAGGCCCAATAATAGAAATATTTAAGCTAATACAACAAATAACAACCAATATCTGAAATCTGGAAGATTATCATAAAAGTATCAGTAAAGTCCACAAACACGAAGATTATTAGCAATGATCACATCCGTCACTGCATCAAACACAAACTGGATGTTGGTGGTGTCTGTGGCACAAGTCAAATGGCAGTAAATTTCCTTGTTAGTTGATTTATTCTTGGCCTCAAACTGAGCCTGGATGTATGCTGAAGCCTCGGAGTATTCCATAGAACCTGAAATAACACAATGTTATTAAGTAGAGGTAGTAACAAGTACAGTTACAGTCAGAAGTCATATCACTTCTCCTTTCTTGGTGAATGTCACAACTGATTATTCCCCATAAAGAATGATTACTAGAACAAATAATTTATTTATGCATGTGGAATGTATCACTTATACTTATACAGTACTTATATAGCCTATTACTTATATATACCAAGAAGCACACCTAAATTCACCTGAGATGAAGGTCTACAGAATGACCTTAGAGGTAAGGGACTAAACAGAAATGCTGCACAAGGTTGAATAGCTTGATGAGCTGCCACTAAGTGAATAAGGTTGACGCATGCTACCTTGTATAGGGACTTTCAAAATGATACGATATGAACTCTTCAAGAGATACCAACATTTTTGGGGGACTACTGTGCAGTATAATATAAATTACAACTTGGGAATAATACCATTTCGATACCACCAACAAGTGTGGAAGACCACTGATGACGAAATTTTCAACAAAGCAGTTTTTAAAATTGCGGCCCCCATAACATGGTTGTCTCGGGTGGCAACACTGACTGTGGGCTTGTAGAGAGTAGCCTGACTCCAGCCAGCCAGTCAGTATTAAAGGAACAGTGAGGGTGGAAGGATGTATTTCCAGAGCTCCGTTTTTTCTGTAATTACTATACAGTATATGTACATAAAAGCAACAGTGACATTATATTTCATATTGTTTTGTTGAAAAATGTTATTCTGACATTTTTATAACAAAATAGAGCGTGAAAACGTACTTAGATATGTAAATAGAGTATAAAAGTGAATTTTGAGTTGCAGTCATTCTGAGCTGGCTACCCATCCTATAGATGTTCATATAGTCTTCACAAGTACATCAGGATACAGCTAAAGGTTTGTACTTCAATATCCTGTATCATATATTTGTGTAGCGTGAGTGGTTTACAAGCTATTAGCCATCAAATGTCTTGTTTACATAGTGACTGCGAGTGCGGGAGAAAGGCCCGGACTGCAGAGCTGCCATGGTCGATAAGGCCTGCGCCTAAGCGGTTAAGAGACAATGAAAACACTACCAGGGTGTCATAGCATCAGCAATCTAAAATAAGAATGAAGAAAATGAAGACTAATACTGTATACTGGTTACATTCATATTGGTTATCCTATCTGAGTGCAGTGCATGTGGAAACACAGTACAGAGTATATGAAAATCTCCCAAACTTACCGGTGTACTCTGAGAAGCATATTGTGAGTGGGGATCGTTTTATCTTTTCCTCAAACAAGTCCTTCTTGTTCAGGAAGAGAATGATTGCAGTGTCACCAAACCATTTATTGTTGCAGATGGAATCAAAAAGCTTCAGTGACTCCTGCATCCGGTTCTGTAATCATAATTAGCTGAATTAATTTCCTCCCTTACTGTATGTGAGCTAATAACACTTAACTATACAATGATATAGTATACAAAAATTATATTATTTGTATTAAAGTAATTACAGCAGTTTACTTGCCTTTACTTGAACACCATAAATTTAATTAGTTCACTGAATTGATGGTTATGTAAATAACCGTTTAAGAGTTAATTATCATAACTTTACAGATGATGTACCGTACTTCAGGGAAAAAAATTGTGGCAGAAGCTTTATGTGTAATAGTGCAACCCGGGCACACATTGTATTTGCTTATATACAATCACACTCTAGATAACATACTTAAACTAAATCCAGATGATGGAAACTGGCACCACATTATTTAAGAGTTAGAAATATCACCATCCCTTGATTAACATAATTCCCTCTGCATGGTAAAACCAAAATCATTATTGTAATTGGAGTATTATCATTACAATGACAACTAGCATGAAGCATGCAATTGGTGTAGCCTAACACCAGTAACTTACGGTGGTCTCATCTTCGTGCAACACCTGGTCATACTCAGACATAGCAACACAGAAAATGATGGCAGTCACATCCTCAAAGCAATGGATCCATTTTTTACGTTCTGATCGCTGTCCTCCGACATCAAACAATCTGAAAATTCAGAGGCCATATTAATTTTTAATAACTACAGTGATAAAGACATATCCTTTTATATACAATACATATTATCAAACATCCTGTACACCATTTATTACCACACTTTTACAGTAACAAAGGTCGTAAATGAAATTCATAGAGTCCAAATTAAATTTACATTTATTCAGCAATATTCAATCATAAATAAAAATATTGCTCCCAGCAAGTCACAGATCCAGGTGGAAGGGGATGAGACACTTGCTGGCAACACGGCCTGAGGAGACTGCTACAGTGCTTACTCCTCAGCATAAAATGTAATTACAGTATGTTGTTGTTGTTACTATTAAGTTAAACTACAGAAGCAAATGTAATGTACAAAAGTGAGCAGTCAATCTTATAACATACATGAGAGGATGGGTCTTTTAACACCATATACAATACCTATAATTATCAGACAATATTACACATGAATATGAATTGCTACTCTAGACATCTTCGGAACCTTCTCTGCCTTGAAATATTTACTTCATGAGGGATTTTTCAATATTTGTCTCAATGGGCATATATTTATATTTATATCAAATACTGATACCACAATCTTAAACAGTAAGAACAAAGATATAAGAAGGATATACCTGTCTTAATACTTAAGGGAGTGACTAGCGTTGGAATCTGTCCCTACTCCCACGCACAAGCCTAACACCACACATACATTTTTTTTTTTTTATATTGGTAATTTTAAATATACTTTAGTTAGAAAGGAAGTCAAGTTCCTTGATAAGTTACCACAAAATTGAAGGACTCACAACAACAAACATTATTATCAGATTGATTGTTATTGGGTGAATACTGGAATAAGCAATGTATATGTCAGAGTGAGCCATGAATAGTAATGATATATATCTTAAGTTTCTTCATATAGTATTAACAATATTGATGGCTCAATATAGCAATATACATTAAACAAGCTTGGGAGTAACTATTCCAGCGAGTTAAAATCAAATAGTCTGTCATAAATCATCATGCATAACGAAATTAATTCAGTAGCTTAAGACTTACTAAAAGAGCATGGAAAATATCATGTTAAATATTTAATAATTGGGCATGGAGGGATGTGGAGGAAAAAACTGAAAGTGTCACCAAGTGAGCCTGAGACTGGAGGCCAATCCCCCTGGTGCAGCTGATGGTGTGGCAGTGGATGGGTCAGTCTTGGAATATCTATCTCACCACCAGAAGGGTTGGTCTCCATCTCCTCTTACATACACTATAGGCTAATCATTCTGGTAAATACTGACTAAAACTCCGTAAGTCTGTTTGATAAGTTTTCATAAGCTTAGTTAAGGCCTGTGTGATTATCAGTGCCAAATATAATCCTACAAATATGAGCTATCATTTTGGCGACAAAATGATTATACTGTATATGGTAAAGAAATATATACTTAATATTTTTACATTTCAAATTTCAATATTGTTTGTGATGGGATTTTGCTTCCTGTATTTACTTCATATCTCCAAAAATACCTACAGGAGAGCATCTTCTATCTCAACCAATCAAATAATGTTTCATGAGTTGGGAGTCTAAGTACATGTACTTAATATGCAGAAAATATGGTCCCAATTAGAAATGTTTGTTTTTCACATTTTACATTATTTTTTTACAGGATAAATTCTCAATGCACTTTTTAAAAGAAATGTTTTCATATAAGTAATTCCTAATTACAGTATTTTCACAGCACAGGAGATAAGTAATAAATGTGAGGAATGCATAAAAGCAAGGCCATGCACCAGGCTCATATATAATATCGAATAATTTCATACAATATAATAGTCACTGTTTTTAATTCTCTAAAATAAAGTTTGCCATTTCTCCAAATACGAAATTTGTTAAGGCTAATGTACAATGACACTGATGGATAACACCATGCAGCAAGAGGCATTCATTGCAACTATAATACAACTCCAATTAAGCACTGCTATTAGTTTGTCCACCTTTTCTCAGTTTGTATTTTGCTTAATAAGTTTTGTATTACAACTTGAAGCTGTGCAGTAATATAACTTCCCTAATATTTCACCATAACTAAATATGAATAAATCTAGACAAGTAAGTCAAGCCAAGCTAAGGAGTTTACACCATTAGAGTCAAAAACTTTGCTAATCTTCATATAGTGTTCCACTGGGATTATAACAATATATATAAAGAATAAGCTCTATATATGACTGAACACCTTGGCTTGGCTTGGAATATGCTACATGAAGTATACTTCTTAGTCATAACATGAACACAACTATTGATTTTGCTTACATACTGTACTAAAGAATATAAATTATGTACTGTACTCATTTTGTCTCATGGTTTAAATATGATTTGAAATAGCTTTCAATTACTTTCTATTCAGTATCAAGATTAAATTATTCTACTTTCCTAACAAGGAGTACAATTAAATCTGCTTTTCAATTATCAGTCGCACACTAATTATTTGGCATTATGTTAGTTTGACGCCATCAAAGTTTTCCATACTAAAATGTTCCTTGCATCTTATACAAGGATATAAGTATAATATCCATATCAGGAATTGAACTTGTAGTATCCTTATAGAATTACATGGAAATAACCAGTATACCATCTTCCTGAGGTTACTGGATAAAATGACTAAAAATATAAAGATGACTAGAAATAATGACACTCAGTGATATGAGTCACTATAATCAACTTGATAATTTATAAAATTATCATTATTCTGCATAGGGGTGCCACCTCTCTGAAATAGGTCTATTAAATATGCTAAGTTTTCTCAACTTCTACATTTATAGATCAATCAAGTAGACAGTTCAGAGTAACTTGCAACATTATGACTTACAATGCAACAGTAGCATCAAAGTAGTACTGCACATTTTTTTTAATAACTTAGCTCATTTACTACAAGACTTACTGTTATATTCTAGTTATACCAGCATTAAACTTTTCAGTTTTATGACATACTGTACTTTACTTTGGCAAAAATATTTTTGTAATGGCCGACACATATTTCCATTATAGCAAATTCTAACAGTTGATTATCAACACCATGATACATGTGCCTGCATTTTTTTAAATCACTTCTGCTACTTTCCCAAACCAATATATTCACCATAGGCAAAATATGCTCTGGTCCAAGCCAGCTTTGCTTACAAACTAGAACAGAAGGAAGAGTGATCGGTGGGCAAGGTACATCTGATGATAGTCCTATAAATGCCTTGCTGTGTGGGCAAAAGCATTTCCTGAAGTAGAAGTAGAAGGTAATGAACCACGACTGTACCAAGAGTCCCTGTAGTAAAGACAGCTATATGGAAGGGAACTGTTTAATATAGGCCACACCCACGTAGGTTATTGGCTATGATCACATCTGTCACAGCATCAAACACAAACTCAATATTGCCTGTGTCTGTAGCACAGGTCATATGGCAATAAATCTCTTTGGAAGTTGACTTATTCTTGGCTTCAAACTGGGCTTGAATATAGGCTGCAGCTTCACCAAAATCTTGTGCACCTGAAATAGAAACTCGGAGAATTAGAATTAGTGTAGATAATTGTGTACAATTATATCCAGAGACACAGAATAATGTGTGTTGGGGATCAAACCTGGACACTTGCAACACAATATATCATTAGCTACAGTACAGTACTACAGTGGTATATATCATTAGCTACAGTACAGTACTACTGTACAGTGGTATAGTGGTTAATACCTGGGTCTCATATTCTGAGCGTCTGGATTCAATCTCTCAGTGAGGAATTGACCTACAAGTACAGTACAATAGCTACTTATCACAATATCAAGTACGTAATAGTGAATTATTTTGCTTTTACACTACAACTTTAGAAAAGCAACTTATTTGACATAGGTGTTCTGTTACACTACATGATTAGTGAAGAAATATATTTACCTGAATATTCTGGAAAGCATATGGTGAGTGGACTCTTTGTAATTTTATCCTCAAACAAGTCTTTCTTGTTGAGGAAGAGTATAATAGAAGTCTCTGTGAACCATTTGTTGTTACATATTGAGTCAAATAATTTCAACGATTCCTGCATTCGATTCTGAAAGAGTAACAAAATTATTAGAACAGTATTAATAGTGTAATGCCAACAGCTAATCTTAAATTAAACTTTTTGTCTCAATACTGAAGACACAGCACAAGGCAGGAGAGTCTGATGCCATTATCATCAATATAACAAGAATACCAATACAATTTCTGTAGGGCTGTGGGTAACCCTGAGATAACACAATTTCTGTTTGTAATTCAAGTTTTATAAGAGCAAGTAATGTATTATTAAAATGTTCTAACTTGAAGAATAAAGCAACTTCCAGTACAATCAGACCACACATTCAACAGTGGCAAATAACACTAGTCATATAGTACTAAGTCACAGTGACCAAACACCTGAGAAAACTAATGTAAAGAGGTAACACAATTTCCTGTAAGTTATCTTCAATGTAGTCAAAGAGGCAGCTCACCGTAGTTTCATCCTCATGCAGAACCTGATCATACTCAGACATAGCCACACAGAAGATAATAGCTGTCACATCCTCAAAGCAGTGTATCCACTTCTTGCGCTCTGATCGCTGCCCACCCACGTCAAACAACCTATAGTGAACAAATAAGGAAAAGTTAAACTACTGTTTACTCTCATTACGTTTAAATACTGTACTGTATTATAGTAATAAATATGTCAGGTATAACACAGTGCATATTACCAATTCATTATAATATGAGATTCTAAGCAGCATTCTATACTGAAGTACATGTAATGTAATAACTGTGATAAATTATATACATGCTCACAGTTATTAACAACACATTGCTATACTTATAAAGAAACAAAAAAATTTCAAATATGGTGTTGATGATAAACTTAAAAATACATAAACAATTACTGTCTAGCATGCTCTTTTCCTATTTACAGTTTTACTCAATGAACAATGATATATACAGTTAAAATTATTTTGCATGACACTTAAGATTATAACCAAATGGGCTCAGATTATTGATGCAGTACTGCAGTCACCTCAAATATATTTACAAAAATAATTATCTGGAATTCATTATGAGGAAATGAGAACGCAAGATGTTTCGAATTTCAATTGAATAATGCAAGAAACAAATAATATACCAGGAAATAAAAGGAAAAGATTATAAAGCTTTGATTAATCTCCTTGGGTAATTTTCTGTTATTATAAAGCAGGGAGCTTTCATATACTGTATAAGAATTAATGAAAACTTTTAATACAAGTGATGTGCACAGTAAATACTTGTATCATGGAGAACCACAACATGATGATGGTACCAAATGTATTCCTTTATCATACTACAGTAGGAAGTTAATCAAGACTATAGAATAATAAACTGTTAACTGCAAGATTATCAGGTTACTGTCAGAACTTCTTTGTGCAATCATAGTCTAATCTTGAAGATACACATTTCTAGAGTGCATATGCCTATTCTGGCTGAGTAATCCGTCACCTTTGACATCAATTAACAATAGGAATTTGTCTCGTGTCTATACTGTAGTACTAAAACAAAAAATTATTTTTGGCACATCCTTTTGCACGTGACCTATATGAATGTCGAGTTCAACCAAAGTACGGCAGCTGTACTTTCAGAGGCGTTTGATTTTCTGGTGGGAAGAAGCAAACATCCAAACACCACACAGCACCGACTTCAACTGATACTGTGTAAGAGTATTTTGAATAGCAGGATGTGTTTGATGTACATTAAGGTTTACAATCTATATTTCAGTATATGTTAGTGGACTGAGTACTGTAGAAGTCTGGGGAAAATAAACAACTACTTACAAACATGGCACCCAGAGAGGCATAAATACTGAAATTTCTCTCAAGACATAAGGTTTTCATATTGCCTTGAACGATGAAAGGGGATGTTTTGAATAAATTAATTCACTGTAATTGTACAGTGAAGTATACCAAAGTTAATTCATAATAAATTAAAACAGAGTGTACTGTACTATCTTTTTTTTCTTTCAGTGCATACCGTTACAACTTTAGAAAAAGATTAAATACTGAAATTTCTCCAAATATAAGGCAATATTTTTGCCTTGGCATTGGTATCATCCAATTCATACATTTCATCTCAATACTGTGACTTGATCATCATCATCATTGGGGGACACACGCCTGGAAGCATTTTGCCACACATACACACACACACAAAATAAAGGCTTTGTAGAATCTGATATTTTACCAAAATTAGTTTTTAATTCTATACTTAGATTGTGACAAACCATCAAAAACAACATACAGTACACCACTTAGTCATGCAAATTCAAAAATCAATCACAACAAAACTAATGCAATGAATGAGGTCATGTTATTTCAACATGTGTATGCATGTACAGTACAATGCTCTTTTATTTTATTAATATAAAATTACATTTCTGACAACAGTGAATGTTGTTAATAAAATGGGTATATTATGTTCACAGTCAAGTTCATGTAGTATAATGTTAATATAATTTCTATCTACTGTATAGCTCCGACGCTTCATTCCCTCAGGGGTGGCCATGGCAGAAGTGTCTTCAGTTTTCCCTGTTCCAACACTCCCTCCTTACTTGGTCAAGCCCTCCTCTGCCCCTCATGTTTCTCTCCTTTACATACTCTTCCACTCTGTTTTGCCATCTAACTGGAGGTCTGCCTCTCACACCAGGTGCCACAACTTCACTTCCATACACTTTCTTTACAAACTCTTTACCTTGCATTCTCTCTACATGTCCAAACCATCTCAATGTATTATGCTTCACTCTCTCAACCACTCCACACTTAATACCAATTGCCTTCTCACTCATACCACATCTCTCATACACACACTCATTACTTTCTCCATCCCACCTAGTAACTCGACATGCTCCTCTCAAGTAACTCATTTCCACTGCACCTAGTCTAGACTGATGAGCCCAACTCCATGTCCATGTCTCTGATGCATATGTCAGTGTTGGCAGGATTATACTATTTCTTAGTCCCCTTTTCACTTCCATACTCTCACTTCTACTTTTCATAATCCTCCCCAGTGATCCTATGACCTGTCTACTCTTCACTGCTCTCTCCCTTTCTCTTTCCATACTTCCATGATCACACAGAACTGTACCCAGGTACTTAAACTACTTCACTTCCTCCATCCTCTCACCCTAGAGTTATCTCACACTTAGTCCCAGTTGGTACTTCCACTCTGCAGGGTGTGGCAAAGTCAATCACTTCAGTTTATGCCCTCTCAAATATCATCACCTTAATTTTACCAATATTCACCTTCAGTTTCCTTCGTTTACAGACTGAAACTCATTCACCACCCTCTGTAACTCCCTTTCACTCTCAGCCATTAACACAGTGTCCACCAAGGACCATTTACTCCATTCAGCCTCAGCTTCGCCTCCAGGCCATTCACTTTGGCCTTCATCTGTATCATACAACCATCCATATATGTATATATATTAAACAGCCATGGTGACATAACACACTCCTGTCTCAGCCCTACACCAATATTAAAATTCTCACTTAGATCACCCTCTACCCATACACATGGTGTTGCCTCTGCATAAAAGATTTCAATGCCTTTCAGCAAAGACCCCCAACACCATAAATTCTCAACACCTCTGTCATAGCTCTCCTATCAACCCTATTGTATGCCTTCTCCAAGTCCATGAAGGCAGCATACAACTTCCTACTCTTCCCAATATATTTCACCACTGTTGATTTTAATGCAAATATCTGGTCCATACATCCTCTACCCCTTCCCATCTTCAATTTTCCTATTGCTTTCTTAACCTCTTCCCTTCCTAGTTCTCCCTGTACACTCTGTCATCTACCACCTGCCTCCATCCCCATGCATGTCACCACCGCCTCCCCTCCTGTCTCCTCATTCATCAAACGATTAAAATGCCTCTTCCACACTTCTTCACTTCCTCACTTCCACTCACATTTCTATACCATACCATGTGGTATTACTGTATAGTGTTACAAATATTTATAGTATACAGTATGCATTAGTATACCAAATGAGTATAATCCAGTTATCACCCATGAAAAATTTAGAAAAGGACTACAGTATTTTACATTAAAAATGGCATTCTACGAGTTTTGAAATAGAGGGAACGAGGCATCAGAGCTATTAGATAGATAGATACACACCAGACTTTTTGTAAAAGCTTATACCCTGTACTATACAGTACAGTAACCTGGTTTGTATTATCATTACCTGTATTGTATTATCATTATAGTGTTTAATTTGAAAGAGTACCAATTTTTTCAAACTTCTGGAATTAAACATTACATTACAGTCTAAGAGGCATGCAACAATTGATGTAACATGCATCACCACTATTTACAGTTCAGTACTGTATCTGGAAATGAAGCATTAATCAGAAAATAATATGGTAGCTTTAGGCAATATAAATAACAGAAAGGATTTAGCAAATCTGACATGCAAAAATCATACCTATACAATGATGATTAACACATATTTATGTATGGAATATATGGAGGGTTATTGCACTACTGATAATATACCATATGAGATTCATGACATAGAAAGATGTGATATAAATACAGTTCTGTGCTCAAAATTAGTAACCAATGAGAAACAAAACTTGTAACATAATCAAGAATGAGATATCTATTCAATTGACTTGCATATTAAATATTTTCTGAAAGTAGATTATTTTGCACCAGTGGTAAGTGATTAGGCTATAGCAATTTCACTTATAGTGAGAATGGTTTAGGTATATTCTTCAGTTTTGCAGTACAGTATACTGCACAGTAAGTCTGACTAACTTGAAAGTTGATCAGGAAGTACTGCATGTTTAATATAATCTTTTTTGCAAACAAGGAGCAATAAGCAATCACTCTCCATATCTCACTAGTTTTTTCAAGATTCAAGATACCTATCTAAAATGTATGTTGTATAAGAGTGTAAAATTAAAGATAAAAACACAGCCTAAAACCCAATTAACAAATTTCTGTACTTTAAAAAAATACCTTCAAATAATATTTAAAATATTTCAAAAACAAAGCTGGTGCACAAACTGTATTTCTGCCTGAATAGCATTCTGTATATAAAAAAAGGGAAGAACCTAATCATATTCCGACAGATTCCCAAGTCCACAGGCTCAATACTGTATATCCATCTGTCCACTGTTCGGTCTTTTGTCTATAAACATAGGGTGTGCCTGGCCCTTGGATGATGGGATTTCAAACAATTAATGTAAGTACTGTACAAGATTTAAATTGCAATAGTGATTGATTAACAAAATATAACATCAGCTCCCTCCAACAATAGAAATCATGTGGTGGTTGTGAGAGAAATGTACAAAAAGTCACCATGTATTATTTATAGGATTATTAATCTGAGGTATAATAGTCTCCAAAGATGTAGCCCATAAAGAGTAATTACGTTTTAGTACCCTCATTACGGTGACTCCACTTCAAGGGTCTTCTATGGCTAATGCAAAATGATTATCTTAATTTAATTTACCACAGGGAGAACCCCTTCCAACGTGGCTAAAACTACTGTACTGCATTTCCATTACTCGTCCTTTATAATCTAAACACAATGTCAGACAATATTAGAGTAATAACCAAGAATAACATTCTTCATGTTGACAGTATTACGCTATAAATTCCGTACATAGCATTACTGTATCCAACTTCCAGCATATTCAATGACATCTTGCCATGACATGGGTTGATAATGACAAGGTACAGTATATTACCACAGCAAAATATGTCCCTGAAATTCATGAGAAATCAGTAGAAAATATAAAAGTTCCTCTGGTTTAGGTACTGAACAAAATAATAATTATATTCCTTAGAGAAGCTAATCAGTATGAAAATACAATGGCAATTTAAACTGTAAAAAAAATATTTCCTTCACCATACTGTGCATAAAAGGTCCTATTGCATAATAATCTAAGAGTATTTGCAAATGTGAAATGAGGTGCATGGACTTTTATGATGACTGAAAATGAGTAATGCTTTACAAAATACAGTAAAGTACTATATTCTATTCTCATACTAAATTCTGTGCTGTAATTTATGTTTCTCTCACATCTAGGCTTTTATAAAAAAACAATACTATAACATAAAAACAAACTAGAAACATGAAATAAAGAGTCAGAGAACTGTAACTTGAACGCAGCATTTTGTTGCTCTCACAATGCCTGTATTGTATAAGAAGCCTGAGCCTGGTGATTATTGGAGTAAGATGCTGTTGTTCATGAATTGGAGATTACTGATTTCTTCAAAGTGTGGCACAACAAACACCAATTTAGTTGATATATGAGGAATCTCTTTCCGTGCACACTTTGAGAGAAAATTGTCATCCAATTCGTAAAAAGCAGTTTACACCCTTCATTTGATTTAGCACAGTTTACTACCTTCATTTGATGCAGCAGACAATGTCCTTCACTTGAGATTATTTACTAATACCGAGTGATAATTACTACTCCTTTGTCTCGTTACCTAAGGGATAAAGAGCTAAATTAAGCAATAAAAGACAAAGGTCAAAATGTCAAAATTTTAGCTCTACTACATGCCCTGTGAAATGAATAGTATAAAACTTGTGAGAGACTAATTATGACATAAATTTCTTGTAGGTACATAATTATGTTCAAAGTTTTCCATGAGTGGATGAACATAAACTGGACAGGATGTATAAACTGTTGCAATAGATTGAGCGTGAACCGTGTAGCAGGCAGGCACTTGGTTCAGGCTACTCATGAACTCTATAAATCCCATCATGTGAGAGGTAAAGATGGGTCTCAATGCTGTAATCACAAAGGCATTCATTCTCTCAAAATATTTGCATGTGGACAGTTATCAAATACTGTATAATTTTCAGATCACACAAAATTTGTGCTGAAAGAGTTGTTAGACCTAAGGTAAGCAACTTTGTTTACCTCCTCCTAGACACAAATTTAATAGGATCAGAACATTACATCTGGCAACTGTCTGTACATACCGTAAACATGAAGAGAGATAAATCACCTGAGTTATCACAGCCCAGGTCTTGAGTACTGTATCATCACTTGAGAATTAAAGGTGCACAGCCAGAGTGATGGACCTGGGTCGCGATGCTCAACATTCTACTGGCGTGCACAACACTACACTACAGTTTTTATTATAGAACCAATATTCATGTCTAGCCCAACAGAAATTATGTCATCTGCCAATTGATACATACTGTATAATCTAGATAGATAGATATATCATTATTCAGTGAAAATGTGCAATATCAAGTTAATACTATATTACTGTTAATTGTAAGGTTGTAAAACACAATATTGGAAAGCAGTGAAATCTAATCTGGACTCTGGAAACAGATTAGTAACACTATCAGACCAATAGTATTACATTATGAACTTTTGAGTTTTCTCCTAACAGAGTCAGCAGCATAAAAGATGACAAAATATGCCTCACAATCACAGCATGAAGGGTTGTGACCATATGATATTTATGACATAAAAATCAATAACACACACCCATTGATTGATATTTGGTTGGTGTTGCACGTCTTTCAAGATGCTCCTTGAGTCCTTTTAAAGAATAATTTGCAATATTTTAAAGGCACAGGACTTGTATGTGGGGCCCATTTTGCACCATATTATTCAAAATGCTGCTGTTATCAAATATTGTATACTTTAAATTCATATCCATTAAATTTTTCATTCCTGTGCCCTACAACTGAGCTCATTAATGCATCATATCATTATTCCATACAGTATTCCATTATTTCTCAACATTTATATATTACCAGGAATATTGGTTCTACAACAGTATCAAAAACCATAATTTTCATTTAATTGTTGAATCTAAAGTCATTCATATTTGTAAACTAAGTGTGAATAGCCTAAAATTTGGCCAGCGATAACAAATAAACTGAACGTGCGAGGCTACACTGAGAGGAATATAAGGAAGGATAGAGGGTGAACTATACAGAGTTTACCACATAAAATTGTTTGGAATCACTTAACTCGTTAGTAATGGAGAAGGATGTTAATAGGCCACCCAAAACGCTGATAATTTTTAAAAAATCATTCGTGGGAAGTCCTGTTAAACCTTGCGTGACTTCCTCCCGAGATCTTGCAGGCCTTCTCAAACAACCAAAGATGTGTCACGTCTTCATGAGATTTATCACAAAAATTGCGCCATGTTGACGTGAATGCTAGATCGATTTTTCAGAAAAATTAAAGTTTTCCATTACCCGACCCTCCCATAAGCTTAACCTAACTATTGCAGTGTGGAAAATATTATGAAACTGCTTAAAGTGATATCTGCTTACTTTTTCTTTCTGATAATCAATACTAATTTATCATGAACAAAGCATATACAAAATAGTACTTCTACTGTACTTGTTATTCTTTCCAAATATTAATTATGGAATGTAGAGTAAAACATTTAAAAGATTCAAACAGAATGCTTCTTTAGCATGATACAGTATTTCTGTTCCTAATTAATTGCTACCGGTAATATAATAAATGTACAATATCTGACTGGCATCCACATATTGATAAGAATTCAAATCAGATGTAGGGATGCTAAACTTGAATACAGTACAAGGTAACTTTTGGAGTGATAACTGTCAATGTCTCAAAAATCATCTTTAGAGCATTTAAGCCATGACTGTCACTTTTACTGATCCAGTATTTAAATAGTTCAAAGTAGCAACACACAGCAACATCATCTGTTATTAACATGAACCAGGTTGTTTTAAAGTACTCCAATAGTAGTGCCATTACTTCAATGGGGAATAACAGAACAGTTAAATTTATCTTTAGTCACAATAGTGTACAAACACTGGTTCACTGTAAGAAAATAAATTCTTTAATTACATTTTCCCCAATATGTACTGTACAGGTATGGGCAAAGCTGTGACCTCCTGCCACAACTGACCTTCCCCCTGTGACCAATCTAAGATGACACCGGCAGATCATAAATGTAAATAATCACACACTTAAATATTGTTGGCGAGTTACAGATAAACTGCATATAGCCTATATAACTCAATTAAAGCATTTCGTTTAGTAAGCTTTTTGTCTAGATAGTTGCAGTCCAAACAAAAAGGACTGTACATTAAAAAGCTCCTATTTTTCAATCTTTGATAGCAGCTTTCCTGAAATCTAACTGCCTAAAAATGCACTAGGAAGGTTGTGTGTGCTGGAGATATTTTTGGGGAGACATAACAATAAAATCATCGCCATAAAGCATCACATTAGTGCACAGTTGAAAAAAATTGTAGGTGTTTTGTCTACACAAAGGAAGGTAGCCTGCATAATGTTCTCACCTGCAAAATAAAAAGAGTGAGAAATGTCCAAAATCATATCTAATCTGTTCGAAATGCCTGGACACTTTTGCAACAATGTTCATGCTTCACTCTCTTATGACAAGGGTGAAATTACAATACTTACATCCAGCAAATTCTTTAAGGCTGAACAAACCCCTCTGTTCTCAATCACCTTCCTCACTCTTAGTGATTTTGCTATTCTTGGACAACATAGCTTTATTCTTCCTTGAAATATCTTTCAAATCCTGTTTCTTTCATACGGATAATATATACAGTATTTCTAAATACACTCACTAAGCCTTGCAATTCTAACTCAATTTTCACTACTCAACACCTTATCACCTGTGAACAGCAGCACCAGTATCTGCAATTACTCTTCTCTCTTATCACTGTCACCCTACCTACCACAGTATCCCTTGTTATGCCTTGAACTGTACATGTTTCATAATTTCATCCCCATACACACTGAACAACTAAGTTACTAAAAAGAACAAAACACATCCCTCCTTCACCATTTCATTAACATCACACTTTGACTCAGAAAATTATCTTTTCAACACAGTCATCCACAATAGCTCAATATACAGTACAGCCTATTTGTATTTAATCAATAATTCTAACTATCCATTTAGGCTGCTTGGAGCAATGCAAAGGTCCATGTTGATAATGTTTCTGTATAGTAGTATGTATACATATATCTTTAGGAATTTGTGTTTGTTATACATTATATTGATATTGTACTAATAACATATGTCAGATAGAAATGTGTACATCTACCTACAAGCATAACAGGATATACTGTATATATTTATACAGTATATTCAAGATATTAAACAGGGAAGGCCACCAAATACACAACACAACAGAAATCAACATTTAGTTGTATAATTAGCAGTCTATATGGCTGTAGTTGACGATATATTATAGGTGATGCAATAATATCTTGTATTCAAATAGCTGAAGTATTAACCCCTAAGTTAGCTAAATTCTGGGTGGCCAGCTTTGACAATTCACAATCAGCCATTACAATTATCAGCTGTGGACATTATATATTAGGTCAAAATAAAGAGACTGTATCACCATAATACATAAGAGGCAGGCGAGTGATGTGAGCTGAGGTGACGGCAACACTCCTTACAGCACAAACTCAGAGCCATATTCAAGAACATCTGTGACAATATACGATGGCATGGTAACGGTACGATGGCTCTCTTGTTTGTCTATGGAGCTATCATACCGTTACCATAGCATCATGTGCACCACAAAGGTTCTTGAATATGGCCCTCATCACTCTCATCACTTGACTTCCATTAATTAATCATTTAGTATCACAGACTTTGCTTCTGTATATATATTATATATAGTACAATTCTGTACTTCCATTGATGTTTAATTATAACCAGACTGTTTTAGTAGTTCAGAAAACAATACCAGTACTTTACTTACTTACTTATCACATTACTCAGTGCACCTCAGTTCACTTTACAAAATTAAATGAATTACCGCCACCTTCCAAAGCCAATACAAACCCAACACCTGAAAGGCTACAACAAAAAAATCATACGTACCTGAAATGGTACAATAAATAAATCCTACGTATATTACTTGAAATGGTACAATAAAAAAAACCTACATACCGGTACTTGAAATTGTACCGTATAAAAAAAAATCCCACGTACTTGCAACGGTACAATAAATAAATCTTACGTACTTGAAATGGTACAATAAAAAAATGCTACTTACTTGAAATTGAGGTTCTTGAAGGAGAAGTGAACCTCAACAATGCCAGTGGTCTTAACACGTGTCCTTAAAATGTCCTGCTGTGTGGGTTGGTAATCCTTCTCGCCTAGTTTGTCCAATTTGTCCAAGAAGCTGAAAGAAATTAAAAAAATAAATAAATATGCAGTATTTTGTAGACAATTATTGTAGGGTTTTACCGTAAAAGTGGCATAATTATTGGCCATAACACAGGGTCGTATGCAAGAACATTTTTTATGGCGTATTCAATGACGTGGTACTGATACGATGACTCCATAGACAAACAATAGGGCCACCGTACCGCTACCACACCATCGTATGCATCACAGAGGTTCTTGCATATAAAGAGTGAGAGATTTAATGAGCCGGCTTCCAATCTCACAGCTGACAATGACAGCCTATGTCAGCCATGACAGGTGAGGTGATGGGAGGGAGGGGGAATGTAAGTATTATTATTATTTTCTTCTAAAAATGGTTGGTAAATATTAATGAAGTATTATATAAACATAACCTTTATTTATGAATGTACACTAAAATTAATATTATAGTTTTAAAACCATTTGGCAGTGGACTTACACATTTGTTTACATTGTCGAGAGAACTCTGCCATACATTGCCATTACTGGTTGAGTAATATTTTTAGATGTTTATCAAGGTTTACTGGAATATTAAAACACACAACATTTTCTTTATGAATGCATATAATAATGATAGATTAGAAAAACAGTTCTATTGCCAGAATATTGTACACTACATTAAATTCTTCACTGCTGAGAATCCTGCTGAAAATTGTACATGTGGCACCACGGCCCCTGCGCAGACTGATCTCTCTAGTCTAGGATCTCTTTGGCTACCATGATAAACATAAAAATAAAGAATGGCATCTTCAATATATTAAATTGCTCACATTTACAAAGAACAATCGTAGGTTTATTTATTTGTTTGCTAAATTTCATAAATACAACTCTGCATCGACATTTCACTCATCTTCAATCATTTGCACAATCCATCAGTCATACTCACACACTATGGATATGCTTGCACAATCACCAGGTTTGCACAATCATGACTGATAGTGTACGGGGGCCTTAAACATACAAACTGTACCTCGCAGGTGCTACATAAATTGGCAGATGTAGCCTAATTATAATTATATTATATTTCAAAGGAGGAAAGTTATTACAAATCATCTACAAAGAAAAAAATCTGTTTGTTAAGGAGAACCAACATAACCTCCAATCAAGTATATAAGATAAATTTAGAAGAATTGTATGTACAGTTCCATGCTTCGGTCTGTGCTCTGAACTTTACTGTGCTGAGAAGTGAAGAGTAGAGCTCTCGTATTATGTGTGGATGGACCATGAAGTCGATGATAATTTGGAGAGAGAGAGAATGTGTGTCATGACAACAAAATGCACAGTATCAGTACATCTTTAAGTGATGACGAGGAACTCTTTTGAGGCAAGTATGGAAGGATATATATATATATATATATATATATATATATATATATATATATATATATATATATATATATATATATATATATATATATATATATATATATATATATATATATATCACGGGACGTAGGAAATAGGCCTACATGTAAGGAAGGCAAGGGTGTTTAAAGAGGGAGACAAGGAAGACATTTTTTCCACTCAACTTCCTTCTGACATCCAATTTCCTCCTGGTGACCGTCCTCCCTGGCCCTCCACACCTTATTTACTCTCTATATTGATTTAGACTTTTCTGTAGATGTGTCCTGGAGAGTATACGAGTTTATGTACGACAATGTATGTATATGACTTGAGTTTATGTATCACATTATCGAAATCTCCCTAACTTTATGTGTATGTGTCCTGAAAACAACATGTGCACAACTGCATGTAGGCCCTATGTGTAAAGTTAAGTATACTATATAATATGCTCGATTGTAGATTGCACGTGTATCGATTATTGATTGATTGCATGTGTAGTAGTGTGTGCGAGTATGATTATTGGATGCACAATGTGAGACTGACAAGCACGAGTATAGGAGGATACAACTGAGTGCATGTATGTGTACGATACGACTGAATTAATGAGTGAGTGAGTGAGTGAATGTGGAGAATGTATGCGTGAAGGAATGACACGAGCGACTTAAGGGGGTGCGGGAGTAGGGGACAGGCTTGGAGGGGGGGGGGTTGGGGGGTGCGGGAATAGGGGGACAGGCTTGGGGTTGGTAGAAAGCCTATCCCCTATTTCCGCACCCCCCTACCCCCCCCCCAAAAAAAAAAAAAAAAAAAACAGCACCCTCCTAAACCCCCCTAAGCCTGTCCCCCTATTCCCGCACCCCCTTAATGGGTCATACTAAAAAAAAAAAAACATTCGTGTTGTGTACGAAGGCATGGTACTGCTACGATAACTCCATAGACAAACAACAGAGCCGTCGTACCGGTATACCACGCCATCGTATGCACCATGAATGTTCTTGAATATGCCCCTTAGGGTGAACTGAGTAATGGGAAGCAACGAGTCTCCCCCTGTGTGCATTCTTCAAGATGGTGTCGGCTCTCCCTTCCTTAACCTCCATGCAGACAGTGTTGCCAACTCTGCGGGTTTTACTCCCCTGCATAAAGGTTTCAAAGCACGGAAGTAGAAGTACGAGGGGATACGTGCAAAATATATAAAAAAATGTAAATAAAAAAAACCACCCCTCATGCCAGTATCAATTCTAATACATTATAATACCTCAATACAAAATACACACCAACAAAACAAAAAAACATCCGTGAAATAAATACAGCGGGTAAATTGGTACCTGTAGTCAAGCAGTGGCGCCTAAATATCACCAGCAATTATTCTGAGGATGCAAAGGTTCCCGTGCTATTTTTAACGACAGGAGAAAAGGTTACAAGTCCATCCATGTGAGTCAGTGTGTGTGTGTGTGTGTGTGTGTGTGTGTGTCTGGCCAGGTACAGTGGGGTCTGTCTGGCACTTAAGGGTCTGTTTGTTTCGTGGTGCACAAGGGTCTGTCTGTCGCTTAAGGGTCTGTTTGTTTCGTGGTGCACAAGGGTCTGTCTGTCGCTCAAGGGTCTGTTTGTTTCGTGGTGCACAAGGGTCTGTCTGGCGCTTAAGGGTCTGTTTGTTTCGTGGTGCTCAAGGTTCTGTCTGGCGCTCAAGGGTCTGTCTGGCGCTTAAGGGTCTGTTTGCTTCGTGGCTCTCAAGGGTCTGTCTGTCGCTCAAGGGTCTGTTT
>JAWQEG010002768.1:100000-102500 GCA_033782935.1 Petrolisthes cinctipes
GTTAAACGGGAACCACAACCTGTTAAAAAAATATAACACACACACACACACAGAAGAAGAAGATGAAGAAAAGAAAGAAGAAGAAAAAGAAGAAGAAGAAGAAGAAGAAGAAAAATAATAATAATAATAATAATAATAATAATAAGAAGAAGAAAAGCTGAAAATCCAGAGCTCATGAAAATTATTAGATACGTAACATTAATAGATACATTCGTAGATACATAGATTTAAAAGGGATTAATTCACTTTTGTTACATTGGAGTGCCTTGATTCCTCCAAAGTATGCCAGGAAACAGAACCAGAAAAGCAAAAATAATGGGGTTCTGTTGCTTGGAATAGTTTGGAAGATTCAGTTGCTCCAGATTTACCAACACAAAATTTCCCCCTTAATAATTATATAGTACAAACCAATTGGACATAAGGTGACTCGTTTTAGGGTTACTTGCTATTTTGTCTACTCGTTGAAGGGTTACTCACTATTTTTTCTACTCGTTTTAGGGTTACTTACTATTTTGTCTACTCGTTGAAGGGTTACTCACTATTTTGTCTACTCGTTGAAGGATTACTCACTATTTTTTCTACTCGTTGAAGGGTTACTCACTATTTTTTCTACTCGTTGAAGGGTTTACTCACTATTTTACTTTCTCTTTGAAGGGTTACTCACTATTTTGTCTACTCGTTGAAGGGCTACTCACTATTTTGTCTACTCGTTGAAGGGGTACTCACTATTTTGCCTCCTCGTTGAAGGGGTACTCACTATTTTGTCTACTCGTTGAAGGGTTTACTAACTATTTTACTTACTTGTTGAAGGGGTTATCGGTACTCACTATTTTGCCTACTCGTTGAAGGGGTACTCACTATTTTGCCTACTCGTTGAAGGGGTACTCACTATTTTGCTTATTCGCTGAAGGGGTACTCACTATTTTGCCTACTCGTTGAAGGGGTACTCACTATTTTGCCTACTCGTTGAATGGGATACCCACTATTTTCCTTCTCTTTCAACAGGTACTCGCTACTATTTCTCCTACTCGCTCATGGGCTACTCACTATTTTGCCGAGTCGTTGAGTTGGTACTCGTTGGATCGGCCATAACACTCCTGGACCCCAGTGTCGACCCACAGACGCTTCATGGCCGACAGCAACTCCTCGGAGAAGGGTTCAGTGTCTTCCATCCGAGAGATCACGTCGAATACCATCTTGGCGTCAGGCTGAAGGAGAAGAAGAAGGAAAGAGCATATTGTTAGGCTGTATTATATAACTCGTGACTATTTTGTTAACTGTGGTGGAAGGGAAGGGTCAGGCTGAAGAGAAGAAAAAGGGAAGCTCAATTTGTTAGGCTGGATTATTTTGCTTTCGATTATTTTGTTAACTGTGGAATTAACGGGAGAAAAGGAAGGTCAGGTTGAGGGAGGAAAGGCAAGAACATTTAGTTAAGCTGCATTAATTTACTAGTGATTTTCTTGTTGACTCCGGAGAAAGGGAAGAAAGGGAAGGTCAGGCTGTGGAAAGGAAGGTCAGGTTGCGGGAGGAAAGGGGAAGAACATTTAATTATTGTACATGTATTATTTTACTCGCGTATAATTTATTGACTGCCGAGGAAGGGACGAAAGGGAAGGCCAAGCTGTGGAAGGGAAGAGTCAGATTAAAGAAGGGAAGAGGATTAATTAGGTTGCATTATTTTACTAGTGATCATAATGTTGTTGACTGTGGTGGATGGGAAGAAAGGGAAGGTCAAGCTGAGGGTGGGAAGAAGAGAAGAGGATTTGTTATAGGTTTTATTTTATAGTGATTATTTTGTTGACTGCAGAGAAAGGGAAAGGGAGAGAGGGAAGGCTCAAAGGAATAGGAAAGAAAAGAGGGACAGATGAGGAGGAAGGGGAGGGGATGGGACGGAAGGCACAAAGGAAAAGGAAGGAAAAGAGGGACAGATGAGGAAGAAGGGAAGTGGAGGGACGGAAGGCACAAAGGAATTGGAAAGAAAAGAGGGACAGATGAGGAGGAAGGGAAAGGGAGGGACGGAAGGCACAAAGGAATATGAAAGAAAAGAGGGGCAGATGAGGAGCTGATAGGGACCAAATAGGGACAGAAGGGGCGTAACAGCTCTTTAAATATCGCTCACATATCCTGACGAATAGAATCCTTGTGGTACATTTGTTTTCTTATCACCAAAGCATCGTCACAGGTTCACAGGAAACGGAAACTGACGACGTGTACCAAAACGTGAATGACGAGGCAGAGGAAAGTATTCATTTCAAGACCAATAATAAAAAAAAAATAATTAAATAAATAGCGGAAATGAAAATAACCCTGGTCCCTTGTCACTAAACTAAAACAAAACAACACACGTGAGAGAAAACATTATATACATTATGAATATTATTGCCGACGTTTATTGCAGGCAAAGTGTATTACCCGTAGTGACAGAAGTGTGAGCAGAGACACACATAAAAAACAAACATATAACACGGGGGGAGAGTCGTCGTCTGCTGCTGCTATATAC
>JAWQEG010002768.1:105000-107703 GCA_033782935.1 Petrolisthes cinctipes
TAATACCATCTTCTCTCCCCTGTTACCCTGCTACATCTTCACTACCATCATCATCATCATCACTACCATCATCATCACTATACACCTCAACCCTACATCACTGCCATCATCATCATCACTATACAGATCAACCCTACATCACTGCCATCATCATCACTATACACCTTAACCCTACATCACTGCCATCATCATCACTACCATCATCATCACTATACACCTCAACCCTACATCACTGCCATCATCATCACTATCATCATCACTACACACCCCACCCTACATCACTGTCATCATCATCACTACCATCATCATCACTATACACCTCAACCCTACATCACTACCACCATCATCACTACACACCTCAACCCTACCACCATCATCATCACTACACACCTCAACCCTACCACCATCATCATCACTACCATCATCATCACTACACACCTCAACCCTACTAGCATATCACCTCATGTTACTCTCACTTCATTTCACTTCAACCTTACTATTTTGCACCTCACTTCACACCTTTCACCTCGTACCTTACTTCATTTCACTTCAAGACTACTAACACCTCACCTCATGTCACACCTCTCCGTGTTTTACCTTATATTCACACTTCATTTCATCTCAACCCTACTAGAACTCACCTCACACCTTTCTTCATTTCATATTTTCACTTCATTTCACTTCAACCTTACTATAGTACATCACCTCACTTCATTTCACTCACTTCATTTCATACTCTCACTTCATTTCACCTCACACCTCTTCATATCATACTTTATACTCTCATTTTATCCTCCATTCTCATCTCACATCTTCATTTTTTTTCTCTCTCTTCTCACTTCATTTCATCTCACAACTTATTCCACACTTTACCATGTACCCTCATCATTTTCTTCTCACATTCTACTTCATTCTCTTTCCCTCCAACACACCTCATTTCATTATCTCATCTCACACACTCATCTCACCTTGCATCTCTCTCTTTCTCTCTCTCTCTCTCTCTCTCTCTCTCTCTCTCTCTCTCTCTCTCTCTCTCTCTCTCTCTCTCTTACCACTTCATTTCACCTCATCTCACCCATGTAAGAAATAAACTGACGTCATATTTCAGTTGATAATCTCACCTCAGCACACCTCATCTCAACTCATCTCACTGACACTGTATTAATATCTGGCTTCATTTCATGTCTCACTGCACATCATCATATTATATAACTCACCTCACACTCCAATTCATTCACTTTATCATCACTTCATAACGTCATCTCACCTCTCTCTCTCTCTCTCTCTCTCTCTCTCTCTCTCTCTCTCTCTCTCTCTCTCTCTCTCTCTCCGTTACACATACATACACATATACCCATACTTACTTATGCTCAGGTCTCAACTCACAACTTACACACACACACATACACACATACTCCTAGCTCGTCTCTCAACAGCTCAAACACAAAAACCTTTCAACTTCTCGGAACTCCACATATAACACTTTACACCCAACGTCTACCAAGAACCCGTGTCAAGTCCTATCATAATTTTATACAGTATATCCAACTTGACCGCTGTAGGTGGACGGTAGACAAGCATACAGGACTAGGCTACTCGTACTTCTGTAGTGAATACATATTGAATACTTATGTTTTTAGAATATTGGATGACTAGCTGTACCCGGCCCGCTTCGCTGGTTCAACTAAACTTGAAGTGATTAGGTACAGTGCCAGAAGGAGGAGTAACAACAATCAATTTTCATTTTTTTTTTTCAGCATGGTTACATACTGGGTTTTGTGCTCAATCCTTTACCCGCCGCGTTTTTTTTCTTTTCTTAAGTTTTGTTTTTGTAAGCTGATGTCGTAGCGTGGAGGGTAAAGGATGTACTGAAAAAAAAAAAAACTGTATAAATCATAAACAGCATAAACTTTTCTGTTTTGTGGTCAAACTTTCATTGCAAAACTTCAGTGTACACAACATTTTTTGTCTTCTGGTTTGGAGTCAATATATAGATGTTCTCTGCATTTCCAACACGTGAAAGTGCAACATAGAGCTGCCCATGTGTGAAGGCTGGATTTTCAGAGAGATCAAGCCCTATAGATGTCTTGGTTTGACCTTGGCTCTTATCAATAGTCATTCCAAATGACAGCTTCAGACGGTATTGTAATTTTCGAAATGTGAAGTTTGAATGTACCTAAAACCTTCCCTGGGCCATGCCTTTTCAGAATATAATATTATATGGTTTGTACGGTGTATTTCATTTGGTTTGGGAGAAAAATGCACGCACACAAATACACACACAGACTGACGCCTCTCTTTAATAGATATAGATAACCCAGTTGATGGGTTTGTACCGTATACCTGAATTTCCATCGTCACCACCACCAACAACAACAACGACACCACTACAAACACTCCCACATACCGCCATTTATAAACATTTACAGGAGGGAGGTAAAAGGGCTTATTCACTCTCTTGCTTACTCACTCACTCACTCGCCAGGTGGAGTTCTTCCCCGTGTGTTGCGTCACTATTACCCCCTGTTGTTGTGGGCTAAGATCATGTATAGTAGCAGACTGTAGTCGATTTTTTGTTATTTTGGTATTGTTATATAATATATTTTTCGCCACTGTGGTGTTTGCCCATTGAACGAAGAAAGTGAGAATTCCTGCTATACTGTTCATCTTGTTGGTGTTGTTTTGTTAATCCCTCATTCTCAC
>JAWQEG010002769.1:0-2500 GCA_033782935.1 Petrolisthes cinctipes
TACATACACATACAAGTTACCGAGACACACCTTATATACCCAGACATTATGAAGATGTCAATACACGAAAGCACTTTGGGACTCCATGTATATTTTTCCTTCCTTGGGATTTACGCATATATATATATATATTTATTGATATGAGTGTAATATATGGTATAATATATCTTACTACTACTACTACTACTACTACTACTACTATTACTACTACTACTACTACTACTACTACTAAACACCTCTCTTTCTTACTCTATCTCCCTGTCTCTCTCTCTCTCATACACACACACACACTCTCTCTCTCTCTCTCTCTCTCTCTCTCTCTCTCTCTCTCTCTCTCTCTCTCTCTCTCTCTCTCTCTCTCTCTCTCTCTCTCTCTCTCTCCCACACACAGACACTCTCTCTCTCTCTCTCTCACATACATACATTCTCTCTCTCTCTCTCACACACACTCTCTCTCACACAAATAAACACACCCATCTCTCCCTTCCTCCCTTCCTTCCTTCCTTCCTCTCTTCCTCTCACTCCCTCCCCCCACCCCCCTCTCTCTCTCTCTCACAAATACATACACACACTATATCCCCCCCCACACCCCTCTCTCACACACACCCACTCTCTCTCACACACAGGGTGGAGTTCACAGTGGGTGGTAAGGCCGTCAACAAATTTAGAATGATCGAACGTCACTTCTTTACCCTCTCTCTGTCTCTCTCTCTCTCTCTAATACACACACACACATACACACACACAATACCTTCCTCTCTCTCTCTCTCTCACACACACACACACACACACACCCACACACACTCTCTCTCTCTCTCACACACACACACACAAATAAACACACACCCATCTCTCCCTTCCTTCCTCCCTTCCTCTCTCTCCCTCCCCACTCCCCCCCACTCTACCCTCCCCCACTCTCTCTCTATATCTCCCACCCACTCACCACACCCTCTCTCACACACAGGGTGGAGTTCACAGTGGGTGGTAAGGCCGTCAACAAGTTTAGAATGATCGAACGTCACTTCTTCCGAGACAAATTGCTCAAGGCGTTCGATTTTGAGTTCGGCTTCTGTATTCCAAACTCAAAAAATACCTGTGAACACATATACGAATTTCCCTCCATACATCCTGACCTGGGTACGTATTTAATTGGGCACGTATTGGGCACGTATTGGGTACGTATTAAGCACGAGTTTGGTACGTATGAATGAGATTAAGACAGATTTTGTATGTATGTGTGTATATATATGAGTTTCCCTCCATACATCCTGACCTTGGTACGTATTAATTTGAGCACGTATTGGGCACGAATTGGGTACGTATTAAGCACGATTTTAACACAATTTTGGTTTAGAATGGTTTAGAAAATTCGCTTGACTGTACAGTGTGTATTTATATATGTATGTATGAGTGTGTATGTATATGTATGTATGAGTGTGTATGTATATGTATGTATGAGTGTGTATGTATATGTATGTATGAGTGTGTATGTATATATATATGTATGTATGAGTGTGTATGTGTGTATATGTGTGTATGTATATATATGTGTGTATGTATATATATGTGTGTATATGTATGTATGTAGGTGTGTTTATGTATGTATGTTTATATATATATATGTATGAGTGTGTATATGTATGTATGTGTATTTATATATGTATGTGTGTGTATATATGTATTGTGTGTATTTATATATGTATGAGTGTATGTATCTATATATGTATGAGTGTATATATGTATGTATATGTATGTATGTATATATGTATGTATATATGTATGACTGTAGATGGTTAATTAAGGAAGTTTTGAGATCTAGAGTTTCAGGGAGTTGGAAAGAAGGTAAAACACACACACATACACACACACACACACACACACACACACACACACACACACACACACACACACACACACACACACACACACACACACACACAGAATCCTCCCTCCCTCCTTACACACACACACACACACACACAAGAGAATATATAGTTAAGGTTAATGACCGTAGCTATGGTTAGGTTAGGTTAGGTGGGTTGGTTAGGTTAGGTTAGGTTAGGTTGGGTTAGGCTAGGTTGGGTTAGGTTAGCTTAGGTGGGTTAGGTTAGATTGGGTTAGGTTAGATTGGGTTAGGTTAGGTTGGGTTGGGTTGGGTTGGGTTAGGTTAGGTTAGGTTAGGTAGGTTAGGTTAGGTTAGGTTGGTTTGGGTTGGGTTGGGTTGAGTTAGGTTAATGACCGTAGCTATGGTTAGGTGGGTTGGTGGATAGTATTGATTAGATTCTTGCAGGAATGTGTGTGTGTGTGTGTGTGTGTAGAGAGAGAGAGAGAGAGAGAGAGAGAGTGTGTGTGTGTGTAAGGAGGGGGAGGGAGGGAGGGAATGTGTGTGTGTGGAGAGAGAGAGAGAGAGTGTGTGCTGTGGAATAAGGGTGGAATGTGTGTGTGTGTGTTTTACCTTCCTTTTGTGTGGGTGTGTGTGTGTGTGTGTACGTACTCTCTC